>JAQFZB010000048.1:0-53306 GCA_034695165.1 Desoria trispinata
ATTATTACCTACGCCAATGCTTTGTTCTCAAAACAATACGGAGTTCATAAAGCTTTTGTTGTACGTTGCATGTAATGAATCAAAATGTTACCAAAGCGTATTCTCTAATGAGAATCGTTTATTATCTATCTTCAATGAATTTTAAAAGCATTCCTAATGGCTTTTTGTAAACTTTAAAAAATATATAAAAATTTAAATAATATATACTTTTAAAGATCTTTTGCTTTCTGCCTGAATAAAGAAATATTGAATCACAAGAGACATAAATATTGATCCTTAATTCATATTGATTTTCCACCCATTTTCTTCAAAACCTTATTCCACCATCTTACTTTATATAGGCATTGAAATGCTGGGAAGGGTTATGTTATGTTATCACAAATTCTTCAAATCCTTTGAAATAAAATTCTATTGAAAAACAGAAAAAGTCAAATAGATCACGGCTGTCAAAGCGATTGTATTGTTTCAGGAGAAATATTTCATGGATAACGGAAATCGGAAAAGACTTATGGCACATGAAGAGAAAAACTGTAGTGCCTTCTTTGCTAAACAGGGCCCATGGTTGAACCAAATTGGTTTCAGAATAACAAGTATCTTTCTTGCTTCTTCTTTTACGTCCCACCAGAATCAGAATTCATTCAAGGATTCGCAAGGCGTTATTGGGTCGACCAGTGAGTACTAATTTAGTTTTATTCAATGCTGAAAGTCTCAAATATTTGGAATTTTTCCGTAAAAATGAAATTAGCTACACAATAAAAGTAATTATTGTTATAAAGCAACGCTGTAAATTTGGATTATTGCCTTGTGAAAAAAAGTTTTGCACGACTATTAACCGAGAATGAGAAACACTGTATCCATCCACTGTATGCATGTAGTCAAACAGCCAGTAGTCATAGTCAAGTCAGTGAAAGGTTTAAAGGCACACAGAGAAGAGCAAAGCACGAAGGACAGAAAAGAGAGAGAGAGAAAAGTAGTGATCGAAGCATACAGACGTATTCGAATCCTTTTCTAAGGCCATAAAGCCAAGAATGACTGAGCAAGAACGTGCATTGATTGCAAATGGCAAATTTTACAAATCCTATTCCCATTCCATGTAAAACATATTTTAAGGCTGCATTGTGTTAATTCCCTTGCGGTAATTCAGTTAACATGGATTCACGCCAACACCACCGATGCCATGGCCCATTCCTGAAGTGCTTATACAGATATGCTTGCGTTAGGAATTTCTCCACCATGGAAGTGCTTCCTCATTGCCTTCTCCTCCTTAGGAGTCCTTGATAAATTTTCAGCCAAAACACTGTATATCGTATGCGACAAACGCGTGAAGAATACTCAAAATTTTCTCTAATTCTCATCAATGGGTTGATTTGCTTATTATTATTCATTCTCCAGTTTGGAGCTAACAAACAAAAAGACCAACACAATAGTAGGTACATTATTACTATTCAAAGGGTTCAAAATACACTTCGATTATAGCTTCTTCATGTGAAAAAGTGTAATTTGAATTCTCCATTTTAGCAATTTAGCTTATTCTAAATAAATAGACCGTCAATGAAGACATGGTTTTAATCCTCATAAAACATACAACTATTATGATTATTTTATCCACATCATTTGTTCCATTAATCTCAAGATAAAGCCTGATTAAAAACATAAAAGGGTTTTCTATTGAATCAATTATTATATTACATTCTGTTAGTAAGTAGTAGGCGACGACTTATAACCGTTTATCATAATTTTGACTTCGTTTCAATTTCCGCCAAAACCATACATTGCTGGGTGGTATTGGTATTGCGTGAAGAAAATTACTTCACAAACGGTGATGCAAAATATCACGGCAAAACTTTTCATAGATGCTTGTAAATGAAATGTCAATTGTCGACGATTTATTTATTTTTCCTTGTATTAATGTAGACTGTGGGTCTGACCTCTCAGAAGGTAAAACGGGGTAAATACTGTGAAAGTTAAAAATTAAATTTTTGATAAATAAATTCAAATGGCGATTTATATACGTATGTTATGTTAATAATGGCATTTGCAATTGTGGTTAACAAGTCATTAAACTTGGCATGCTCGAACTGAAAGGTTAATTCCCAACAAAATATCTGCATTTGGAATGAAATGAATGTCTCAATTTCCCATTAAATTACAATTCATCGAGGAAGCATAAATCTCGTTGAATTTTTATATAGCTTGAATATTATTATAGCTCATGATGGATATTCTCATTTCCTGGACGCTATCCTGGGGATGAATTCATACATAGTAGGTACCATAAAGGTAATAAATAACTCCCCTGGTTGAACTAAATCAGCTTAATCCCAGTCGTTAAAGGTTTCAATGTCTCCTGAGGGATTTCTTGTTTTATAAGACAGTGTTTCTTCAACATGCTTAGTTGCATTAAAAGAGATCTTCAACTCTCTTTGGTTGCACCTGTCGGTTCCGCAGTAGTAGTAGTATCTACATGTACAGCAAAGAAGTATAATAACACGGGCAAGCAAGGTTACCCATATGAAAATGAGACTTTTCAAATAAGTACCCTGTAGACCCTACGCAATTCATCTTTATAAAAATAATCTCTTTCCTTTTAGTACACTTTTCACAGATGTTGAATAACGCATCTTTCAACACTACCTGCTGCAACGAAAAAAGGAGCAGTATAATAGTATATTATAGCAGTCAGGTTTCTCTCAGATTTACATCCACCTCATCGAATTCCTTTGGGTAGTTAGTGTTAGAAGTCCTGGATGTTGTATTACAAGAAAGTTTAGTAGAAATAATACGACTTCTTAATACTATTGTGAATTTGCTGTCCAACAAACAGCTTGTTTCAAATTTTTCAAACCATTAGAAAATGTTTAAGCTCATGACACAATAATAATAAACATCATCTGCAAATTCAAGCAGAAATAAGCTTATAAACCAACTCTTAATCAGTTTTTGAAGAAAATCCAACTTTTGGGTCTTTGTATTCAATTATACTAAATTATTATGTAATATAGTGAGTGGTTAGTAGTAGTAGATTTCTTTGAGAAATTCATATGATGGATATAGCTACCGAATTCATTTGGTTTTCATTTCTACTTTACCTACTGGTTGGTCTCTTTATAAGGAATATTGAAATCTGAACAAAGATTTTCCATTTTCTTTTATATTCTAAAACAGTTGAGTAAGTAAAATGAGATCAAAGAAGATTTGAAGAAAGGCAGACCAACTGTTAGGTTGGATTCATTCTTGTTCTTTTATTCTATTGTGGTTGACATTGAAAATGAAGAAACGGATGTATGAGCCAATGCCAATGCCACCAACATGCATTTATTCTCCATGAGTATTGTATATTTAGTATAAACTAGTTTTCCTTTTTATTGTCTGTTCTCAAGAAATCTGGACCAGAACCAGAACTTATTCACATGCTCCTATGAACTACCATACTACTAGTGTAGTAACTAACTACCTAATTCATTTTTTATCTTGTTTAGTTTAGCTGTATCTTTAAGTCATTAATGATGATTCAGCTCTAAAAAAAAGTCTTGCCTATTAGTCGCGGTATTATTTTATATAGAGAGTTAGAACTCTGGAATTTACAATTTACTACTAATAAATTCTAACAAGGATTTGATTTCAGACTCTTGTTCTCATACAGATAAAAACTTGTCCCTTATTGAAAGATTTATTTTATTTAATCAACTTTGTTTTATTGCATTGAGTCCAACAAGTAGTAAGTGATATTGTATCTTGATACTTTAATTTGAGTTTAACTCTTTTGGGTAGCATAATAACTAATTGATGAAATTGATATGTTGAAGTGCCTTGAAATTATCTACTCGCAAATTTGTGTGAATCATTTAATTAAACCGGTTGATTAAATTTTGATTGCTGTCTGCTCTGGAAGAACATGGAGTGATTTATCTCAAAAAGGGTTACGAGATTTTACTACAATAATCAAAATTTATCGAGTTGGCTAAGAAGGACCAGTAAAACAAAGCATTATTCATTTTTTACTAACTGAGCAAGTCCATCATTGTAGCGCATTAAAGTACAATGGAATTCAAATCGTGACGAAATTATTGGTTGAAATAAAATAAGACGAGGCAATTGTGTGTGTGCGTTTTATGCAGTAACATAACAAAAACGACGGGGGTACTTGCTAAACGGAAAATGAAACAGCATTTAGAGATCTTTTCTTGTACAAAGCAATAGTAATCGGTTCAGTTCATCATTATCGATGAATGGAGAATTTAATAAGAGGAACTTTCAGTAGTTCCCTTAGGCATATTTCTTGTATGGGCCAACCTTTGCATTTACCCTCAAAGTGTAAACTTTACAAAAAAGTTAAAATTTTAATAAAACTCTTTCTCCTCCTGTAATATACGTATATTATGTAAAACTGTAAGCAGGATTTCCCATTAAAAATTGTTATAATTGTTTAAAAAATTTCCGTACAATAGTAAAACCTCGCATTCGTTTTAACAAATTTATAATTCCAGAATTCTCCAAAATAGACAAATATACGTTTTCTACTTTAACAGCAAGAATTGAATACGTATTCAATAAACATGAAAATAACATTTCCAGGTACAGCAAAACATAATAATAACGAAGAGCAAAGAGCATTGTAGAAGAAGGAAGAAAGGCAGGTGTTTTTAAAGAAATGCTTTTGATACTCTATCGACTTGGAACACGACGGGGTGCATTTAGTAAAGATAAACTGGAGCCGTAAAATGGATGAGAAATACTGCTCATAAAATCAAAGATATTCTATTCTTTAAATAGAAATAACACTAACACTTAAACTTCTGCTTTACATCAAGATTATTATGTTTTCTCTGCTTACTTGCTTTTCTACTAAATTTTGACTTGTCCATATTGTGTAAATTTATTGAAATAACATTTCCTCTCTTTCAGTACTTCTTTCTTATGGACTGGAATGATGTGGCATTATGACATGAATTCTTGATTCTTTTAAAAACTTGAATACTTTGCTACCAAATGCTGGAAAAAAATTTTTATTGCATTCTCGTGGTATTTAAAATTTAAAAAATTTGTTATTTCACTGGATTTGTGCGTTTAACTAGAGGATGTTGGTTTAAGATTAAAAGTGGACTATTATACTTTAAAGATTGTCGAATAAGGGAAATGAACTAAATCCCTAGTCTCTATATAGTAGTTGTATAGTCCAGTCAACAGAACAGGACAATAATGGGTTTTTGGTGTGTGTAAGAAATTATCTCATTGATGCTACTACTGGTATATGTTATATTATATGTACTTGAGAGTGTTCGAACCTCGCCCATGCAGTAATAGACAAGTCACCAATCAATTGTTAAACTGCTTGCTTGGATAAGTCTCATCAGATGAGAGTGGGTTAAAAGCAGAAGCCATGAGGATGCATGTGACTGTCACTTAAGGTACAATGTCAAATAGCTACCAATTACATTAAATTGAATTGAAAGCTTGATACATTTTAGAAAAGCTGCCTGCGCTACTCCTGACTCCAACTACTGAGAATAAAGATTGTTTTTCTCCAGAGATAAATTGGACTCTTAGTTACTTTAGCAAGCATCTCGACACATCTCTCGGAAATTAACTCATTAAATAAAAACACTAAATTCGTTATCTTCTTGGTAGTGCTATTAAAGCCTTCTTAGGGACATTTTCTTATATAGTTCGAATGATAATAGGCATTGTCTAGCATCAGCATATATAGCATCTCATCCATCCAATTCTGTATTGTCTGTCGGTGGGGTACACATAACAAACATTACATTAGAGAATTATGTCGTTCGTTGACTCTCTGTCCACGTCTCAACGGTAAATGATTCCATGTTGTCTCAATTTATTTACTCAGCTCAAGACCTGTCTCCTCTTCGATCTTTAACATTTGCAATTGAATTCCTTCTTTCTCTCAATAGCTATTATAAGAACTTAAGAAGACACTTTCTGACTCTGACTGCTCATCTTCAAGTTTATCTCTATACACACAATACATATAAAGAAGTAAAATCTTTTGAAAGTTACTTCGTCAAGGAGAGGAACAACGGTCGTGTGTTCTACTTTTTTAGACTCTCATAATTACTTGGTATAATTGAATCTAGAGTTTCCAAAGTCTCACGTTCAACCTACTTGGACTCTGTATCTGTACATGCTTGTAATTACAAAACCATCGTCTACTTTGATATGTCTATTATACAGTATAAAACAATGTCAACGTGGGCGTTTGCCAAGAAAAATCTAACTTTGTGACATTTTCTTGGAGAAAATTTTGTTTTAGTAAAGTTTAAAAGTTGTCTGCTACTGAACTGATATTTATCTTCTAAATTGAGTCATCAGCACAACACAAGAGTGAATAGTGAAGGAAAATTCTACATGCGACGGATGTTTTTAAGCTTACCAAATACCAACAAGAAGACTATCATAGCTCCTCTATAGAAGATAAAAATCCTTGATGAAATCAACGGAAATACTTAAATTTAATCCAAGTCTCATATAACTATACAATCCTGATGATACTTTACCAACATCATCGAGTGCCGGGCTGTTATGTCGATTAGTAATTCAGTAAAAGGTGTCTGGGGTAACATTTCGAAAGGATGGAATTGTGTTTTTTTGCGATACAAAACCAGCAATCTGAGACGGCGGCTATCGTTTATTAGAGGAGGTTCAATTCCTTTAAGTGAAATTCTTCTTAATGATACTTCCTCATTCTCCTTTTAAGATACCTCGGCACATTTCGTGCAGTAAAAATAATCGTTTCTCTATATCCTTCTTTGCCATTTTTTGCAATTATTTTGCATTATTTGGGTTTTCATTATTCTCAATCAAATTTTTTTTGCAAATACTGATAAAGTAATTACTTTGAAAATTCCTTAAAGTAGAAGTAGAACAAATTCTCGTTTCCCTTGATCGCCTTGGGAAAGCAAAAGTAAAACACAATAATCTGAAATATATTATCATAATAATATTGTCATACAGTTCAAACGACAACAATATTACTTTCGTAAAAAAACAATACTCTATTCAAGAGAAAGAATAATATTTATTATAAATTGATCAGAGAGAGAGTCCAATGTTGTAGTTGTTTATTGGCAAAGCTACAGACAGAGCTATAAAGTTTATTAGGTATATAATCATAATATCAGTTAGAAAAGAAAGGCGTTCTACAATGGAATGGACAATAGATAAAGATAAAACCTAATAATAAGTAATTTGTATGGATCCTTTTATGGAAAGAATGGAAAAACTACGTATATTATTATTATTTTGGACTATCATATCATAGTATGCTTTTGAGTAGTTCTAACGATGCTAAATCCAATGAATAATTCAGAATTCTCAGAACGATGACAAGGCACGTGGAGCTCATAAGCAAGTACACTTTTAGGGACACTTTTTTAACCAATTTTCATTAAACACAATACTATCACCAGCCAGCCACAGTCACTATTGCTTCTCTGGTTAATACATCATTTCACGGAAGGCAGAATTTATACAAAAACTCACACTGAAAGTGTGACAGTCGATTAACATCTATTAAATTAAGCATTCATTAAAATCAGATCTACTATAATTAAGCGTCCGAAAAATTTATATTTTTTGCCACTGATGCTTACTCACTCTGAAAGTAAAATGGTAATATAGATTTTTAAAATAAATGAGTTGTAAAAGTTACTTTTAGAAATAGAATTGTCGTTGCAGATAGTTTCTGTCAACTGCTTTTAAAATTCAGCCGTCATTCTCGCATATTTCATTGGATTGACTTTATAGTATAAGGAATGGAAAGCTTTTAAAGAAATAACTAGAGTCTTCTTTACAGAAGAGAGAACGGAAATAATGGAACTGAAAAGCAAACATGAACGTCGATCAAACGGTATTGCTTTTAGGAGGTGTGCAAAGGCAAAATCTAAACTAACATTTACGGTGAGAAGTAGTCGCAGTTTACTTTTCCAGTCTAGAGGACACGAGACACGAAGAGGATGGAACTTTTACCCCGTTGTCCTCTTCTACAAATGTTTCCACACACATTGTCTGAAAATGTTCCAAGGGTTCAAGCATAAAATTGAATGTGAAATATCTTTGATATTTCAGGTGAAAGTTAAATTACATGGCTACTTTTTACAAGAGAATATTGTTATTAAATATATGATTTATTATTTCCAGAATTATAAAAAATGTTCTTGACAATGTCTTTTGTAAAGTCATTAATATGAGAAAGAGAGTGTCTGTAGGTAGGACAATGAAACTTCTAATAATAGTATGAGCCGGGCAATATTGAGCACTACCTAAAGAGTAGAAGCTATTATTGGTAATGTTTACAAAAGGACACCAGCAGCAAGCAAAGCTTTCTAAATTCCATTGAATTTCTTCAATTATCGATATTGAACTTTCCCTGCTTCAATAGGAAAACAGAGAAGAAGAGCTCAATAAAAATACAAACAGAGCTGAACACACACCTATGTTGTTGTATGTCCACTTTTGAGCTCCTGATCCTGATCGTTAGTTTTTCTCGCTTGGCTTTGTGATTATTGTGATGTCGTATCCAGCAGAGCAAAACATTGAATTCAATTCCGTTCTCATTCCCTTCAAAATAACCTGAATTCATTTCATTGAACAAATAATACATACAAAGGGTGGATTATTTTATTTCCTTCCAAATAAGTTTCTATATACTCAACTCATAATGGAATTTAAAAGAGTGGTCAAAAAACTAATATTAACAGAGTGAAATAAAATGACTTAAGAATAAGCTCCTAATAATGTAGCTTTTTAAATGAATGGTTTGAAGGTGTGTTTGTTTGGGCTGTCACACGATGACACAATATATCCTACACATGAGTAGCAATAGGTAATGCATATTTAATTTATCGATCTTTGTATTTTTCTTCAGTACAAATAAAGACATTTTGCAATATACAAGATAATAATACAAAAAATCTTCTATATTGACAATAATTATATCGAACTATATTTTGTTTTACGTTGTGAATCTACAAATAATTGTGTACAAAAATAAAGTATTACAACACATTTTAATATAATAGCAAAACATTTTACATAATGTTTACTATTTTACTATGCCTTTTGCTTACAAATGAAACAAAAACATCCTTTCACTTTAAGAATGTTTTTATGCATTAAAGAATTCTTGAAAAGAAGACAACTGATACGAACTATAGCCTCTTTAACTGACATGTGAAATATGATGCACAGAGATGAGAAAATGCGATGAGATATCGAATTTCAAAATTGCATTTTCTTCTTTCTCATCCTTTTTGAAATGAAAGAGGAAGAAACTTGGAGAACTAACCAAGGGTAGAGAGAAAGTGCATTTTTATTCTAAACTCGTAACAAATGCATGACAGCAAATCCTCTTTCGTCAAAATCGACTGCCAGTCAGCTTGTCCAGTTTTGCAATATATTTGCGTACTCTTTCAGAAAGCAAAAATTTCTTTATAAAACTGCAATACTTCAGTCTCCAAATATTTGCACAATGCAGTACTCACAAAATTATACTGATTGTACAGGCTGATAAAAAAGTTGTTTACTATCATAAAATAATTTTGAATTTCTAAGCCATGTTTGTTGTGCACTTTAAAAAAGTACTACCAAATTAAAGTGCCTAACGCCAATTGAATTAAAATGTCAAAAATGTTACTACTACGTATCTGTAAAACTGATTAATTTTTTAAATTAAATTATGACAATGTACTTGCTGGAAAGCTGGAAAGAACCAAAATGAAACACTAAAGTCAATTTTTTAAGTACTTAGCGTAAATTGAAATTATAGAAGAGCAGAGTATCTTCTGCCGGTTCGGTTGGTTGACAATGGCTTGTCTTTCCACGAGCTCTTGGTACAAAAGTATAATAAAATCATGGTCTTCACAATATTATAAAGTCTGGGTGGAGAAAGTATATCACAGTATCTGTGCAATAGAATTAAGCATCTGGAAATACGGAGAAAAATAGAACAGTAAACTACTCTGAATTTCATTACATTGCAGTACGCAGCTAGTAAATGTGCTGATCAAACAGCAGCAGAGAAGCATTCTCTTCCCAAGTTGAGAAAACTTGGTTTTAATGCACTTTCTGCAAAGAAAACATACCATGGTATGTATTTAGTATTTGGTATAACATTCACTTGGCATGACCACTTGCTTTAGTTAAAATAACAAAACCAACTCAGAAAACCACTACAGAAGAGAGTTTCTAAAGTTAAAGAATTTGAATTCAATGCGAGGACAACGGCAATGCACAAACTGAAAAGGACGTTCAAATAGCTAGAAAAACGAACAAGAAGCTCTAACATTGAGAACGTCAGACATGTTTCTTTCTATGGGAAAGAAAGTTTGTAAAAGGAAAAATAAGTAGATAGCAAAGGGCATTCATTTATATTTTCTGTCATTCTGGCAGACGAGGAGATACTCCTTCATCAACTCTTCACCCAATATCCTAAAATAACATTCCTGATATTACAGATAAAAGCCCACAGTGATAATATCCCTAACTAACCTGTTTTGCCTTTACGAAATGCGATAAACAAAAAAGAAAGCAAATCCACCACGCTTCCTTGAATAGTTTATATTGGTATTCTGGGAGAAAGTCGGACCGAGAAAGAAGAATGGAGGCAAAGAAAGAAGCTCTTGATGAGGGCACCAACCAAACCAACACTGAATTTTATCCAGTCGTCTTGTACATATACCTACGTATAAATACTATGTGTGTGCGTACAAGACTCCTCTTCGTTGTGGAAGTTTGTGTGATAGTTTTACTAAAAGTTGGAGCCTAAAGAATGAAATGAGATAAACTTAAGCTGGTTTCATCGATGCTTCTTTTCTTTCCTAAATGAACCCTTTCGTCGACTTTAACCTAGCTTTGGCTGCGATATCTTGGTTCTCAATCAATTCGTTTCATTAATTGAAAGGCTCCTCAGCTTGCTACTAAACTTGGATTCCTCTTCTTCACTATTCTGCTTTTCCTCATGCCTCTGTATGCTTATGTGCTGCTTCTTAGCTCTTTTTGAGTTCTACTAATGCGGCAGCATTTCTTCCTAGTTATATACACTTATGCTACTTAAACTCACGAGTGGGTTGGGTTTCGTAAATTCTTCATAAATCGACTTCCTGCTGTCAACTGTCATGTGGTACTTTTAACCCTATCTGCCAAAGTCAGCAAAAATTAAAAACATAATATAAATTCAAAAACACATCACTTTCACCTGAAATATAGTTCAATCAAATAAAAAGAATATTTTAATAAGTACCACTATTCCTCAATAGCATACCACTCATCACCCGTAGAATAATAATAAGTAGAGCACGAAACAGAAAAAGTCTCAGATTATATTTATATATAGTTCGTCCAAGTAGAAATATTAGAAGATTCAGGTTCAGACATTGGAGTACAATAACTCTTTGGAAAATAGAAGAATCCAAGTATTTCTTCTTTCTATTACTATTAAGGCCCACTTGAAGTAAAAAAGGGAGATATTGCTGGTAAAAATCACAAAGTGCGCTAAGTAGCTGTCTCTCCCTTTTCCTGCCGACTTCTTCTCTTTCAACAACTTCTATTAGAGTTGTTATTGAACACAGAGAATTAAATGTATTTCCCTCTAGCCTATATAGCTTTCCTCCTTCTACACGATATATATTACACATTATATTCTGAGCACAAAACACATCTAATCTTAAATGAAGTACACAGTAGTTTTTCCTTTTCATCATTGTCATTGCCATTTTGTCATTGTCCTACTCCTGGGTCAGGGGAGGACGGACTCCAACGAGTGCTATACTGCTTTTCTCTATTTCCTTCAATTTTTGCAATGAAATCAGCGTGCACACAAGCTGGAAAGGGATAGTAAAAATACTCTTTTACTCCCTCATTGAATTGAACGACATTCTGAGTTATCTTCCAATTGTAGAGCACATTATTGTTTTCTTGTTCGCCTTGTAAGCAATTCCTCACATTGAAACTTATTTCCTATATATGTGTATACATGTATAAATATAGTTCGATAGAAGCAGTTTGTGTATTCTGTCGTGCCTGTTCCTAATGGTATGGTGGCAATAATGAGGATCTTTTGGTTGATTTTATTCTTCCCTACGTGGTTTTTATAAGAAGGAAGTACAGGAACTACTACTGGTCGATAATCTCTTTCTCTGAATTCAGTTGACTGATTCTGAAATAAAGTTGCATTGACGATTTTAGTAGTAGTGATGCGATCATAGAGAAAGATCACAGAATAAAGTAATGAGGACCAATAAGTGACCAAAAGAGGAAATGTAGGTACGTCAACTTCAATTATAACATCTCCGAGATAAATTGTTTATGACTGATAATCAGATTTAGAAACATGTTTTAATTTAAAGCCCTTTACTTCATAAACGAAAAGTTTTAAAATGCCAATAACATGTGTTTTTTGCATCCAAATCTGCAATATTAACAGGAATCAGCAACACTGAACATGAAGGAAGGATTTACTCTCATATGTCCACATATATGTGATATGAAGGGATGATCTACTAAAAGTAAAAAGTCTTATTCAATAGTTATCTACACACGGTACGGTCACAGAAGCGTGTAGGTAGTCTGCGTTGTTCTCCTAACGAGCATCCGCCAAGGATTAGATCATTGAGATGGGATGGATTTCCAGTATGCTGCATGTATGGATCTGTAATTCCTATTTTATACTTTTGGTTATACGCAATCGAATAAGAAATGGTTTGAGAGTTGCTCCGTTTTCTGCCATTATCCAATGGAGCATCAGAATAGGCAGCAGCACAAGCACAACTGATTTCCATTGTAATGTCAGAAAGATCAAAAATCACATTTTTATGTGATGATATATGATTGTTCGTAAATGTAACATTTGTTCGTGAATGTTGGTTTTACTTTCACTCTTCTTCGTCGTCCTTCACTCATTCTCCACAGAAGTTTGGTTAACTTGCACTAGAGTAGTAACTTGCTACTTTCGTGTTCTGTTCTTTTCCTTGTTCTCTCTCGTATCGTGCAAAAGTGGAGCAGATTCGCCTCACTACCCTCAATAACATCAGATCGGTTTGACAGGGATTCATTTGATCCATATTCCATCTCATTGTAAATGAAAACAAAAGTAATACTATTTGTTTGATACATACATCATACCACGAAGCAGATGGATGATATTAAGTTCAGAGGTTGTCACTCTGTTTTGTGGACTCTTTTGCTGCTCTGGACCCACATTCCCAATTCACATAGGGATCTCTATATCTTCATTCTATTGATGTTAATGCGTTGGCGTTGGAGAGGTTGCGATTTAATGCTGTGGTATATTATATTTATTATCGCACAAAAATAATACAGAATTAAAGGGCCCGAAACCCAAAAAGGCAGTTGATAATTTTATGATCATTATCCCATGCTATGCTACTCTATACGACATTGGAAATAGTATAAATTATATAATGCCCTTTTGACTCGCCAAGATTACATTATTTAGATTCGCGCAGCTGTACTTAATAGGAATTTTCCCCATTGCATCATTGAAAAACTACTCAATCAAGTGTTATGTCATGCAATTTAATCAATATATATTTAGTAAGAGAAAGAAGATATTATTTAGCAAACATGTTTTAAACCCAAGCCATGAAATGAGGAGAATTAGACTTAGTAACGCTTTAATTAAATTTCATTTGAATCTCATTTTTGTTATGAGATTAATGCGGGGTCATAATACAACTTTATTTCTGTCGTAACCTCAAAATTTCTATCATTTCACTTATAAACAAACGGCATAATACATTAAATAAGACTCCATTTAAACTTATTATTAAATATGCCACTGATATTCTATTATGAATATACTACTGAATTTTATTCAGCCACCTACTTAACCGTCGTAAAGGACTTTCTTCAAGCCATTCAAATCTCATTCGTATTGCCCATTTGGATAAACTTTGAGGGTTTATGAAACTCATTAAATCTCCTAAATTAACAAGCTTTAATGAAATAAACGCTAAAGTCAAATCCATCTAGCAAACACCAAAAAGCCAATCACATCAAGTTTAATCACCAACAGGCCCTGATTAAATGTAATGATTTCATGAAGGAAGCCAAGCACGAACAAGATGAGTTTAAGATTAAGGATCTTCTCAAAAGAACCAAAACCAGCAGCAAGCAGCACTTGAAAATAAACGAGACCCTCCGATTCTCTGCTCCTGTTTTCTCATTCTATCTATTATCATCATTATTATTATGGAATGGCCTATAGTTCGGGCTTAACTCAAATTGATCTGAATAGAAATAAATGTGCAAGTCAAAATTGTCTTCTGTTTGAAGATGCTGGTGGTGGTAGACATTACTGACTGACACCGATTTTACTTCAACATAATGTCAATAACGAGTTTTAAATGATTAAAGTCGACAAGTACCAAATCAAAACCATCAACAATCTGAAATAATCCAGTTCAATACAAGAACCTTTTGTTATATTGTATTTAATGCATTACGAGAAAAGACAAACCAATGATGAAGTAAAAGTGGGAAAATTTTAAGCAGTTTAGTAAGGAAAATCTCGATCACTTTAATTGTTTGGTTTATAAATGTACAAGTAGTGGTTTCTGAGAAGACAGGGAAAGAGAGTTAACCTCAACAGAAAGTAGAACAGAATAACAGAAAAGATCCTCCTCATTATTTCAGGTGTAATTTCATTTACTCTTTAGGAAAAGACCTACACAAGAGATAATATTAGTGTTAGTATACATTTAGCTTTTAGACAGACGAAATAACGAGATAAAATCAATCAAAAAACCGAAAACCCACTCCCTGTGCTTATACAGAATAAACCCAAGAGGCAATGAACAGGACAGCAGACATCTCTTTAATTATCTCTGCGGTGTGGCGAGGCTAGTTGTTTTCTTTGTGGTGATTGTTAATGGTAATTTTTATTCTTTCATTTGAATATTGATAAGCACTTAGCCTCCACTCACGTAGAACGGCTAAGGCAAATGATGGCTGCTTTTATTATTCATGAGAGTTAACGAAGGTATATTTTAAGAATTTACTTGCACCATAAGGAGCAGACACACCGGAGGATTATTACCTACGCTTGCTTAAAGGACCATGAAATGAAACTTTTGTTATTGAAAACTAAAGCTAAATTGATAATGATGATAAGGATTCATAATAGATTAATTGTTTTCAAAGAGAAAAGAATAACCCCCAATCAAGATAATAATATTGTGCCTATTTTTATGAACGATTTTATTAGCTTTTATGAGATATACATAAAATTCTCATTCATATAATATTTCTGGCTGTGTGTTCTCTTTTTATTTTCCATTATAATAATAAGACGGAAACGGTGAGCAGTGGAGTTTTTAAATGACCACCGAAAGGCATTATGGCAAATACGATACGCTTAGCTGTGTCTAATGAAATGAATCAAGCGTGAAGAAATACAAATAAACATGCAGCAGTATTATTATCGATTTTATCCGTCTACTGACATTGACTACTGGAAGTTGCTGTCAGTGCGATACAAAGGCTATTTACCATTGTGTTAAAAGCGTTGTGTTACGATTACAATCACACTTTTAAAGTCTAGCTGACAACTTTTATTGAAGCAGAAAAGATCAGATTGAGTTGACGAAATTACATTGACACGGACTTGCATCATTTGAACATTGGATTTCCGCTCTGCATAATATTTTTCCTTACAAAATTCTCTGAATAAAACATTTTTCAGACTAATTCATTTTTGCACATGAGTTGCCTTTTCACTTTCGTTCCAATAAACAGTACAGTGCGATGCACATTGATGAAAAGAGGTCATAAATTTTAGTTTCAAATTAAAAATAACAATCTTATTGAGCCAGTCGAATGCATGAGTTGAAGTAAATCAAAATCCTGTCGAGGGAAAGAAGGAAAATACTGTAGAACGGTTTTGGGGAAACCAACTATAGTATGCAGTTTGTATAAGATGGTTGGTTGAGGCTGAGAGAATGACGAATGTTCCATCCAAAATCTATTATTCAAGAAAACTAAAAGAAACAAAGATTCACTCAAATCCACTTTCGACTTTCTTATTCTTGTTGAACGAAATGAAGGCTAAAGCAAAGAAACAAACGAGAATAGAAGACAACAGAAAACATTGCTGTACTGCAATTTCATGTCCTTTAGCAGTACTTTCATTCTTCTTTTGTTCTATTTGGTTTCAACTCAGACAAACTCATCCTAAAACTTGTCTCAGTCAAGCAAACAAGTATTTGGAGTCTAAAAGTAATTCCTAAACAAACTCTATGCGTTTTAAACATTGTATCCATTCTGAAAGGAAAGGGTATAATATCACAGTGTTTTCAAAATTCCCAATATCAGTACTATGTCATTTGTATTTTACTATTGTACCAGAATAGAGGATTTTGTAGGTTTTGCTTTGCATCAGATAGGTTGAAGCAATTAGAACTAGATAGAGTTGAAACAAGTATAGATAACAGAAAAGAGTGAATCCATCGACCACCCTGTATCATTTAGTATCATAGCAGTGTTTTCAACTCTTCTTTAGACATACTAGATGCAACTACTGCTTCTGGATTGGTAGTAGATTTTAAACAGAAAACAACGGAAGAACACAGCCCGGAGATTTAGATTTTAGTTTCAATTCAAATTTCTAAATCCAACAGAATATAGTGGAAATGAAAATTAAATTAAATTCTGAAAGCTCAATGTAGCAGCAGCATTTGTTGCTTTAAAATCTAATTTGTGGAGCCCAGCAGAGGGCAAACTTTACAATTATCTCGTCTCATTTTAATTCAAGTGGATTGAATGAAAGCATATTCTAACAAGCAAACTTGAGTAAATATTGAGAGATCTTCTTCTTCTCTCCCACTTTGTAATTTCTTAATCTCCCCAGTAAACTTTTACTGACCCTCCTCTAAACTAAAATGAAGAAAATCCTACACTAAATAATGAAGTTTCGTTTTTCTTGTTGCAAAATATTCAATTTTATATGTACTATCATTATAACATCAGCAGTGTGTAAAAGTATCCTTTCGTCAAGGGTCAAAAGTTAATAAGATACGTAATTTAATGATAGACTTAAAATACGAGGGAATTTAAGCAACACTTTAAAAAGACACGCAATTGGTTTTAAGCATCTATAGAATAAAAGAGAATTAAAGGGATAAATAATATGCCAAGTTCCAACTGAGTGAAAAATGTTGGAGTAAATTGCATCAGTCTCAACAAGAATGATGATTACTACCGTCTCTGTACAAATAAACATGAAATTCCAATTGCTCATCATCATTACGAATTATAAGAAAGAGAAGAAATAAACTGATTTCTGTTCCAGGAGAATTTCACGTCTCTCAACATGGAACTCTGACATATTTTATTGCTTCATGTTAAGAAATATACCATTACTACTACTGCGTTTGCTAAATTAAAGTCTCGCACTGTTTTGCAACATCATAAAGGTATCATTAGAAGCTCGTATATTTTTAATGGCAAAAGGAACAGTGGTGGTAGTATGAAGAAAATTCAACAAACAACAACTATAATATGACTTTTTCATCTTTATTATGACTCAGTTTGAGTGTTTTTCGTCATTTTCAAGTGTTCCACTGCCTCGTCTCTAAAATCTCAAAGTTTAGTTGGTCGTAATTGGGTATATTTCCACCACCCCAATTCAGTCTCTTTTGACTGAACGACTTTATTTTACTGCGTAACTTTCTGAGAAGAAACATGTAAAATTAAGCCAAAACATGATTTGGTGAAAATTTGAAGATCGCAATTTCTTCCTTTTTGACATAAAAAAATTCTAAAGGGTTTTATTTTCTCCCAATTAATTTCCTCTTTCTTTATATAGTTTCAATCTAAAATTATTTAGTTGATTAATAGGATATAAATACATAACATGCTTATTATTCCCGTTGAAATACTACGATGACTTTACTACGAAGTAGTATTTTTACATTTAATCCAAGTAAGTCTGTATGAATCAATGAGAAATCATTCGTATTGTTTCTAAGCACGCGCTTTTGTTAACTCAAATTAGGAAAGAAGCTAAAATAAAGTTCTTGGTTTTATTTTTTACTTGATTTTTAAAACAACAAGAACTGTAAAGGGTAAAAAAACAGTCAACCCTTCCCAATGCTATACTGAAGAAGAAAAATACAGATCTGCAGAGGGACGTCGTAGATCACTTTTTGCTAAACGAAATCTTTCAAGACTGACAAATGTTAACTGCAAGTGATAAAGTGGTTTCTGTTATTTCCTAACACTTTCGCCAGTTTAAAGCCCGACGTTTAAGCGATTCAATGGGAGTGCCAACAATCCATTTTAGTAAATACTCACTCATTCCATGCTTTCAGCTCTCTCTTGACTGCCTGCAAAGTTAATCTAAACACAACCATACTCGACACCGTCTTTCGTCCCTTTTCCTCTTCAACTGCCAAAATCTAAAAACTTTAACGTTAACTTTAACTAGCTTTTTTGAGTTTACTAAAGTACGAAACAAACCAGCAGCAACGACCAAGCTGTTACACCATGAAATGAGAAAAAGACCAACTCGATTGACTAAACTCTCTGTCAATGTCAAGATTCATAAAGCTGTGAAAAATAAGCAAACCATAGAAAAAGAAGAAAAAATATAAAAAGGCTGCAGAACATAGTAAAATTGTTATATAACTTCACGCGATAATCACAAAAGCGATCTGATGCAATTTTCTAAAAGGACTACCATTCTAACTTGCATTACAGTCAGACTGACAAAAGACATGCCATAATAAATGTCTTGCAATAGAAGCCATACAGATGTCCAGTTTTTAATATTTTAAGATCGAAGGAATTTATTTAATAGAAAGGACTGACTCTTGAGTACTAAAACTTTCAGAATAATATGGAGAGAAGAAGTCTGTAATATGCTTTCAAATTAGTGATGACAGGCTGATGGTTTGGAAGAAAATAAAAAGCTACATGTGCAAGTAACAGTGAAGAAGAAAGACTAACGCGTGTAGCCAACAACAATGTATAAACTTCTAAAGTAACATTGCATTCAGAAAGTTCAACTTTGCTTTAGCCTTGACACCATCATCGTCATCATAAATGCGGTGCATCGCATCCTTGGCTTGTGTTGGTCAGAGTTAGAATAATGCAGTTAACAGGAGAAAGTTTGTTGAACTAGAATTTATGAAATCAGCAGAAGAAACGAGAAACAGAAGCTGTAACAGCAGAAGAAATAGAAAGGCGGCTTTAAGACAGAAAGTGAAGTTTGTGAATCGGATCTTTGCTTTTGGAGTGTTTCTTTCTGCAAGTGACTGACTGCATGAACAAGTCACACGTCAAGTCAATGACTGTTGTTACCATGCATTAAAGAACACCTAAAGTGTATATTTTATCTTTTATATATATGCTTTTCCTCTCTCCCTCTTTATACTTTAGAATTCAACGAGAAGACTCAATGGAATCGACGGAAAACTGTTATAAATTAGAGTTGGACACTGAACATGAGTAGCAACATATCGATTTGCCCAATCTCTCTTACCATGAACAGTTCTACCTCTAGTTTAAAAGCATTAGGATTTTTGACTCTAGTATGCATAAAACAAGATATAGCTAGTATTAGCTAGTGCAAATTGTTCAAGTCATTTATTTGGGAGCCTGAACCCTGGTTTCTTTTGCAGGAAAGTCTGAAAGTCTCACTTTCCTTGCACCCTGCTGCTATGTGTCTCTACTTGCTTTGAAGTTTGGTCCACCAACCAGACAGGCTTAAAACTGTTGTGTAACTTTCATGACACAAGATAGAAACTTCTGCTGCAGGACTCTATCTTAAGAAAAGAAGCTAATATAGAAAGGAAATTTTATTTTTATACGGCAAAATTGCAGTTCATTTCTGATTTCATTCCAATACGCAATGGTCCAATGCAGAAACAAGAAGTGTTGTATTCTTAGGGCTTAGCCCATGAGAATAGTTGTATTTTGCTTTTATTAGAGTAAAATAGTAAAACGATGGTCAATGTTCAAAATGGCTTTGTCGTCGTGACGTAAGAGAAAGTAGAGCAAAAAGTAAAAGTAAACAAAATAATGTTCACAGGATGGAAAAATAAAGTGTACCAAATGAGAAAAGTTGAAACATAAAAATTGCTTACAACATATCATGGTATCTTATATTTTAAAATAAAACCAAAAATAAAAATGTATTTTTTAAATCCAATGAATAATGTCCTTATTTCGGTATTAAAATCTCTAAATAATAATTTGCGGATGTAAAAAACTAAATAAAACAGTAATTTACGAACCCATAATGGGAAAGTAAACGTAATACTAAAGCTAAAGTTGGCAAGTAGGCGGAACTGCTTCTTTACACAAATTGTAACGTGTCTACAGGGAGGACAATATGTGTGTATGTGCTTACTTTCGTTTCCTTGTTCTGCAATGACTTTGGTCTTTATAGTACGTGTACTACCTGCAATTTGTATTATAGGAGCAAGGAGCAGTTCCCAGAGTACAACAAACAACTAAAGAAATGGAGTTGTTTCAACATTACATGGGATAGAAGTATGCTTTTATTTGTGCTACCAGTAGCAGCAGGAGCAGCAATTGCCAACTGGTACTACTTGTACTTATTGTTAACAGGAGCCAATGTATGGAGTTTCAGAACAAGAAAACAAGACTTAAAGAGGGTCACAGGAGAATAAGAATTAAGAAAGTGTGAAAATCCGTAGAAAAGTCTTACCTTCTTGATGATCCAGGATTTTGGCAAAGACACACGGGACAACGCTGGAGAAAGTTAGAGCCACTGTGAGCAAAATGAGCACAGTTGAATTGACCACCACCACCATCCTTCTACTGCTGATGCTACTACTTTGGTTTGTCTTCTTTGAAAACAATAATCCTCCTGCTCCAACAATTCCAAGTCCGCAACACTTTATTCCCATCATGTTATTTGTTCTCTTGTTCGTTTTCATCGTCGTAATATCTTGTCTCTCAGTTGTCACCATTCTTCTACCCAATTCCTTTACAGTCTCTTCTTCACTTACTGATGCACATTTGAACAACTCCTGAAAGAACAAAAGAAAGTTTATAGATTATCATCTACTTTGCTTATTCACTATATTATCTATATTAATATATACTATACTATCATCATGGCAAGTATAAATATGTACGTAGTAGTAGTATTACTTATTTAAACACCAAATACTTTAAAAGCATCCAATTATTTATGGCTTTTGCTTTCACCGCTTTTACTTTGCTTATGGTTGATTTCTCGCCCCCGTCTGTTCAATGACCAAGAATATTCTCAAATTTTCAATTCTCTATTCATAATCAGTTTTGAGTTATCATTTCAATAAGGAACAAGGAACAACAGCTCCTTTCAATTCTATCTTTGAATTTCATTTGCTTGACTTATTCTTAAGAGAATGTACTTGGTTATCCTATCTTTGTTATTTGAAAGCTTGGTTATAAATTGGTTTGATTTTGAGATAGGATTAATAATACACTTTGTCCAAGACATATATAAGACTTGACTTAATAAATATGAAATTTCACATTTTCTCACATTTACACTTAAACTTTCAGTTCATCCTATTTCAGCTAATTTCAAAGTTACTTGAAGAAAGGATCATGAAAGTGAAGAAGTTAAATCAACTATTGGTGCTTATAACACAAATGAGCATCAGTAGGTCTGACTTCCTTTTATTAGTGGGCGAAATTAAGGTAGTGTACATTATTATATGGGATATATGAATATGGAAGAGCCCAGTGGAGGATAATTATGAATGAAGATGATAAAAGGAAGTTGAAAAGTATAAGTTACTAGTTTCAGAGTAGAGCTTTAGGAGAATTTAGGAGTTGGTTCAAGATGCGTTAAATGAACTTGGAGTGTAAACTTAAAGAAGGAAAAGGAAATCTTCGTAGTAGTAGTCAGTGCTGGTTACTTTCTCTGTATATTATACTTATAAGGTAGTTTAGTTGGTTTCACTTCATTCAACTAAGACGAAATGAATTCTAAAGTCTAAACTGTAAAGTAAGTTGTTGAGTCTCCTTTCAGCGGAAACTTCCTTAAATCCTTCCTTTTCCTTCAGTAGTTGAGTTGAGCAGCAAAGGCAGAATTATTATAATCTGAGCTATTATTATGGAGAGCTGGAAGGAACTTTGGGTTCACCACCACTGCCACTACTACTACTGCAATACACTGAATGAGTTACCTTATTCAATATAGGCCTTTAGATCCCTTTTCTTCTCAAGAAAATCGTCTTAAAGAAATATACTGTGTATACGAAGTGTAGCTTTGCTTTGGTTCAGCTACCGGTTGGGGGATATTATAGTAGTTCTTTATGGAAGGGACCTGGATTCAGTAGCACAAATACGGCTTCTGCTACTCCTCTGTTGGAAAATGGAACTCTGTGGATCTGGATTATGAGGAAAATGAACAAGAAATTCATTCCCATTAATCATCTCACTTCAGACAGAGACCAACACTAGACAATTAGCTCAACTTGCAGAAGCAGTGTCACATAGAAGTCCCTACAGAAATCTATAATGACGATGAAGGCTGAATATTCAGTTCAATTTAAATTCAGGTCCGTATGCTCTACTCTGTACAATGCCCTTCTTGTCAGGAGAATATAAATTTTGCACTCACTTGGAGAAACTTTGAATAATATAGTAACTTCCTTGCACTCCCTTAGTCTTCTTATATACTCCCTTGTTATTAATAATAATATCCTCAAGGATGAATCCACTGGATAGTTTGTTACAATGTATTTTCAATTCATATGGACCCAAATATAGTGGCACCGTTTTCAGTTAGTTTTCAAGAGTTTAAGAGATGCTATAGATTAGTTGAATCAATTCTCCTTTTTCCTATATTAACCAAGTTTTGAGGTTGAGTCGTAGACAGCTTGTCTTTTCCACTTTTAAATCCAAATAAGAAAAGAGGTTTCTTCTTCCTTTTAAGTAATATTGCTATTATGATTTTAATAACTATTTGCCTCGAGAAAGGTTTTCAATTTCCAAAATCCTACTTCAGTCAAATACAATTTACTTCCTTTTTCAGACGTCTACTCTTCTAAGCCCAGGAAATTTACTCAAAAACACTTGATTTGATATGAGTTAAACATTTGGTTACTTAACTTGAAGATAATCGATTTTTTAATGCGTTATGCACAGCACATTTCAAGTATAACCCCTGTGTAGACTTATTAACTTTGTATATGGTTTTTTAATATTTGGGTTTTCGTTGAGATTTTTTTAAATTTTGCAATGGTATCATCATCCATTTTTGTTTATAAAGAGATCGTGATTTTAATAGAGAAGTGAGTTCTCAGTTCAATTTGTATTTGTTTCCATCATGTCGTCGACACAATATAGTATATTTCTAGTACATTTTATTTCCTAGTTTAAGATGACAGAATTTGTTCGCTCAAGAGATTTCAGTTGAGTTGAGACCTTGATGACAGATTGGCATAAAATTGTCAAAAATTCAATGTGGTTGCCCTCCTTGTATCCATCCAGTAGAGAGAGAGAGAGAGAGAGATCTCTCAAACTCTTTTCATTCACTTATCCCCGAGTCCTTTATACTTCTTGTGAATATATATACATCAAGCACAATACAATATCAATGGTATAAATATAACGATAGTGGTGTTGTGGATTTAGAATTTATTTTAAGTTTATGTCATGTCACATACTATGCAAACGAAATGGATTTGTTGTTAACTCTCTTGAGATGGATAGTTGATGTTGGATGTGATAGTATATTCTATCTATATTTGGAGTTGTGTGGATTGTGGATGAATTATGCGAAAAGATGAGATGGATGTTGAGACGAAATGATTCTAACGAGCAAAGACGGGAGGAGATCTAGAGATTTGGATTTTCTAAAGGTTTCGATATCCTTTAGTAGTACACTATTACCAGTAGTAGTAGCAGTGGTTGGTTTTGGTTGCTGAGGATTATACAGATAGTAGAGGAGAGTTGGGTTTTCTGGAAAGAAAGTCCAGAGACTTCTTGTATAGAAGACTGTGTTATTGGGAGTCTTCTTTTCACTCTCTCTTGGAGATGCGTTTGTTCGGGTGGAGTTCTAACACGGTTTTCTTTCTCCTCGTCTTCCTTCACTTAAGAAAGGTCCCTGTCAGTCCCATTACTGGTGATTCCCTCGATCCCAATCGATCAATCAGTCTGATACTGATCCTAACGTTCTTCTTTTGCGCGTAAAAAGATACTGATCTCTATCAATAGTTACTAGCAGAGTACTGCCCTACTATTGTAGAAGTAGACCTATATAATGTAACTTGGAATGGATCACTATATGCCTAAAAGAGTCCAACCACTTTTTCAGTGTTTCTTGTCTATTTTACTTCCCTAAGAGACGTTTTCCAATCTTGTTTTTTGGACAATTTTCTTGTCGGCTGCCCACTGCCACTACACTGCTCTCCTTCAACTGTCCTGTGGAATATATTTGGACAAGAAAAGAACTTCAGTATCGTTTTATTTTCAAGAGTTAGTGTAAGCAACCAAGACAGCTCCTTCCTTTCGTAAAATTCTTGCTCCTGGTCATTGAAACTTTTGGCAATGAAAAATGTCGCTCCATTTTTACAAGCATTATATATATATTACATATATACAGGAACTTTCTGAGCAACAACGTGTCATGCCCTAGTGGTTTATTATGCCCTGCGGCAAACATGAAATGAGATACAATATTTATTTATAGATTTTTTACTAACAAAACTGAAAACTAAAAAATTTAACAAGCAATTTTCTTCTCGGTTCTTTTGCTTTTATTTTTTAAGGGTGGAAAAGCACGGACTCACGAAAAAGGACTGAAAGTATCTTCAGAGAAACGTTAAAGAAATGATGACAAGTGAAAACTCAATAACTTGTTGTTATTGGCACGAAAAGTATTTATTCCATGTATATAGGAAGTGTTCAATGAAGTGAAAGCTGAATTGGTTTGAGATTCAGAGCCGTTATGCAATCAAATTTAGTGTGATTGTGAATGGTTATGGTACAGCTGATAATAATACTGATCGGATCTTGAGTTGCGGCCATATGTGTAAAAATGAAAGACTTTCTCAAATTTTCAGTAACATTTGGCATTTCGTATATTGCTTTCTGCCTCTGCTCTGCGTGCTTTTACTTTGTACACAAAATAACGCAGTCAACAGTAAAGAGAGAGAAATCCAACTACGTGATGTAAGTAAGGTTGAGCAATGCATTGAAATTGCTGAAAATGATCCCAACTAACTTTAAAGAAGCTAGAGATCTTGAGAGGAGAAACTCTTGAGTTGAACAAGTCAAAACTGAAAACTCTCAAACGGAAAAAAGCAAAGAGATTAAGGACAGGTTTTGTTGCTTGGATTTAGATTGGGCGAGATGGGCATGGGAATTGTGAATTGCTATTGCGATTTACTGCAACTCTGTTAGTTTATTTTCATTGGAGAAACAACCTCTCAAAATACCAAATATATACATATATTAATACGTTGTTTTCTCCCATGGCCGTATTTCAAACTAATTCCCGTAATGTTAGACAAATCATGTATTTTTAAACTATATTCAAAGTATCCACAAGATACGTAATTAAAACCGTGGCAAATATCTTCATACTTTAATCTACAGCTTTACGAAACCCTGTTGTCAAAGAAAGTGCTTGGTTTTCTGAGATTCATGAATTGCGAACTGGTTGGCGGTATAGACGATCAGTTAAGAGTATTATATGGTGAAAGTTCAACTATATGAGTTTATCTTATTTGTCGGTTTCCTCAACTCTCCTTTGGACTTTGTGCTTCAGAAGGCAGACGAATCTCGATTCGAGTGCAGTCATCTACACCACACACACACACTGCTTGATGCTCTCTATACATAGAGTCAAGGATTGAGATTTTATTACGAAATATATATCTGCAAAAGGAAAATTATAGTCTTCTTCTTTCTTTGGGAAAATATCGCTTATTCTCTACCACTGCTGCACTAACCATCACGAAAAAGAAAAGCTATTACAACATGTAGAAAATAGAAATTTTTCACTCCATCGGCATCAACTAATCCATGGATTGTGGTGTAAGTTACGACACACACTATATCTATCCGTGTATGAAGAGTTGGGTTGAGTGACTGAATGATCTCCGGATATAAAGGATATATAGTAGTTGAATCCCTTTGTATATCGACAGTCACACTTATTGTGTCAGAAGGGAAAATGATTCGAATTCTGCCACGGGCAAAAATTCCTCTACATCTCACAAGAGAATGCTTGCGAATTCTTTGAATTTTTGCACGCGTTTCTTGAAAATGTCAGATACTGTGAGTGTGCTGCAAAGATTGAGAAGAACTTTACTACTTTGTTCATTGGGAATGGAAACTAGAAAAGTTTAACTTGCTATTTCAACTATACTTGTACTTGTACTGCATGCTATCTATATACATGTATGCATGTCGTTTTACTATTTTGTTGGGATAACAATTGCTCTATCCGTCGGATTTGACGGATCAAACTTTTCCATCAATACCAATCCAACAACACTACATTCACATTCTACTTTCATTCTCTTCTACGACAAAATTCTACATTCTTAATCGTATGTAGAGGAAACCGATATGCGATAACACTCCTGAACTAAATTTGCTGAGCACGCAAAAGGATTAAGGTTTATACTAGGACAGAGAAAGAAAACCATTTCTCATGAAACACTTTCATTGTTGTTGTCACAATTCAATTTTATTCTCTTTCTACTTTCCTTTTCTAGAACACCACGCACATGTCATTGTATGAAAATTTGGGGCGACGTGACGCTGACATTCTAACAGCCAAATTGTTATTAATTGTTGTAGATAATTAAAGTTGGTTATATAATACACCATCTATTCATGAAAAACTGGGTTTGTAAGAAAATTAATTTTATTTAATTCAATGTGTGCTATATGCCAATTCAAAACCCATAGGTGGATTGTATAACAATAATAACAGCAAATTGATTGTCAATTTCAAAAGTGTTACTCATTGTGAACTCGTGTATAGAATGCCTATCAGAAGTGAATAAATTTACCACTTAAATTCATGAATATTTTAATCCTGTGTTTATTTATTTAACAAAAACTAATATTTCCACTTTTATAATTGTTTTAAACTAGCTACAAAATTTCTGTCAGAGCTCATTTGTAGTAGTTTGTTGTTTTTCCTTTTTGTACATTTCTATTGTGAAATGAAAACTATTGGAGTTCCAAAATAGATTTGATTTTTATTCTAATACCAGCTACAATACATCTATAGTAGTGTTCTATTCCTATTCCTATGTATGTTTAAATTGGACGTTGGGCTGGATAATGGGACTGGAACACATTCTTCATTAGGAAACAGTAGACACAGTTATTTTGAAGGGATGAGTTTTGGTTTATTTGAACAAAAGGAGAAATACTTGCTTCTCTGCATAACAACACATGCCCCAAAGCTTTCTATCATAAATACATTCACTTTCACAATTTGTCTTCTCCTCATAATTCAATAAATGTAGCACAGCTTAAATCATCAAATTCGAAATCATCATCAGGATTGTTTTGTTAAAGCAATGAATGTAACATTGCTTTACATTGGCATTAATTATATTCATAGCAGCACACATAACCCCAAATGGACACTAATTTGCTCCAGTAACAAAACGATTGAGAACGAGAGTTGAAAGAAAAGTGATCAGGGTCAGTAAGCCAGCCAATAATTACCAAAATATCAATAATAATTATAGTTAAATATAATTATGATTAAACACAGTTAATGACGTAATTTACATGACCTTAAAACTGTTTGACAAACATTTTGTCCAAATGTATATCAATTTGCCAGAATACTAAAAATATATTTCCAAAGAGTCGATGTATTTGTATTTTTCCAATTTCAAGAAAACTTGAGCTTTACATAAAGTCAGTTGAAGGGTGAGATAAAAAAATATTCAATAGATTCTTATTCCGATTCAAGGTAGTTCTTTTCCATTCAAATGTATGGAGGAGGTTATGCAAATAACACTTGAATCCTTTGATTCCGAGTGCCCCCTGAGGATTTCCAACAGACAAGAAAACTAGAACAATGTAGTACATATAAAATTCTACACATAAAACTTTTTCCTTCTTTTACTTTTTGTGTAACAAATTGTGAGAGTCAGAGTCTCTGCAAAGGAGACAAACTTTATTTTGCAGAGATAACAAACAAGTTGAGTTTTATACTTAAGTTTGAGTTTAAAAATTTGAATATTTGCTATATATTTTTTTGGCTATTAGAGTACATTTTTTTAATTATAGAAGTTTTTGTATATATTGAATCCTGGATGTTAAAGTAAATTCTAACAACAACATTCAATGTCTGTTTCATCAATTATCGTGAAAGTTGGAAAAAGTCAGCCTTAGCTACTTGTATATCGATTTACTGATACTATTTCTAACTCCTAACCCAAAGTGTACTTTTTGATGTTGTTCAATTTGAAACTATAAAGTTCAAAAAGTATAAAAGGAGTTGCACAACCATAGTATCTATATCAATCATCATCATACTCAATATAGCGCTCCGTGTTTTATAGTATCACAGGGAAAGCGACTGAAAACTTTCCTACTGTTAGTAAACAAGATTTAGACACATTTTGAAAATTTAATGCTGCTTGTGTGGATGAAGTTTCTTTTACTTTTACTTTCCTAGAAATGAGAATGACAGGGGAAAGAGAAAACTCAATAAGTCGCAAAGTGAAAGTGAGTGGGAGATTCAGTTAGGAAGTATATAGAAAGGAGGAATGTATGACAAAAAACTTCCGAACTATCAATTAAGGTAAACAGATTGCAACTAGAGCAAAGCTATTTTACTCATCTCATATTCTCTCCATGAAATCTGTCATGTCTACAAAAGTATATTCTTGAGACATCATTTTATAAATTACCACAGTTTAGTTCAATGATACAAATGGAAATGTATTATTAAGTACAATGTACACTGTATAGCTATGCATTGATACTAAAACTAATATAATTTTACAGGAGTAATAATTATATTCAGAGAATGTGGAGTGCCACAGTAGTAATCTAAATCAAATAGAGCCGATTAAGGATTCAGCCTCCCATGCAATCTCAACGTGAGCTAATTTTCTAAACTAGGTTGAATTTTGTGATCACTCTGCCTCTGCGGTTGAATTACTAGATTTTAGAACTTGAATAATGAACGAAAGCCGCAAGTTAGCTGATCTGTCTACTTCTGGATGGAAATTCAAAACCCTTGGCTGAATTTACACAAGATCATGGAATCCGGTAATTTACAAGTTTAACCCGTTTCCTCGTGTCGGTAAAATCAATACAGGATTACGTTTTGATAAATCTCAAACCCATAGCCATTGTAACTAACTTGCACGACCACGTTCAATTTCAATTGTTCAAGATATGTTTGTTTATCTGGTTGGTTAATAATTCTCTAATTTCAACTTTGTAAGTTTACAAATTTGAATACCACCAACGCACTAGCACTATTCCATTATTCAGTTGCAGTTTGAAAACAGTCGGTAGGTATGGAATAAAATAATATTCAAATTATAAAATAGGAATTATAAAGGAGTAAAAAGACAGTATTGTAGAGTTTATATAATTTTTACTCCAATTTAGAATGACATGGGATAGCAGGAGGAGGAGGGAAAAAGGATACTATTTCCATTCCACATTCAGGTAACCACCTATAATTTCAATATTTCATTTCTCTAGCTGTCCAAAAGTTCGAAATTGGAGTTTCCACTCTAATTTGAATAAATCATGATCATCTCCAACTCTAACTGCAACTCTTCTGACTCCAATGTGTTTACCTTTCGTAGCAAGAATATCTTTATCTCCCACTCATCTAAATATTTATGAAGAAACTCCTCAAAGTTACAGACCCATTATGGATACTAGTAGCACTACACTACACTTCCTTTTTCCATCTCATTTTCAATACTATTTACGTTCTGATAAACGTGATATGATTTTCAGAATATTTTACAGACTCTGTAAATTATCTATAAGTCTCGTTTCTGGTAGTAGAAGTATCACTTTAACAAGATAAATTACCTGAGGGAGGTGATGTTAACTGTTTATCATTTATTTGTAAACTTGGCTTTAAATCTGATCGTCTCGTAAAATTACACTTATACATCTACTCCAATTGAGTACATAACTGACGTCAATGTCAATTGACAAGATGATTGACCATAAATATCAACTGCAATATGTAAATAAAATAGTAATACATTAAACATTAAATATACCCTTTGCAGTATTGACAAAATCATGAATTTATCATGTTGTTGATAAATAAGGAAAATCTCAAATTTGTGCTTCGACTTCGACTACGAAAGGAAAGACTCAACAACATGGAGACACCTCCTTATACATTATGTACATTATCCAGTTTATAAATAGAAGTCAAAAAGCATTATTTGATTCTTTTTCTTTCAGAGGACAGATTACCATACATTCGAATGCATCAAAGATGTCTCAGGGGTAACGTAACATTTACATTAAACATGTTGTCTCAACACAAAATGTAACCCCAAAATGAGACACAAGTATTTCAAGAAGAAAAACCTTTCCAGTCAACGATTTTGTATGTAAATGTCATTTCAAATGAAAATTATTTCATTCATAGTAATTTTAAATGAATTATGTACATTTTCCGCAAATCGTAATTTATAATCTTTTGAAAATTTAAATTTCTTCAAAATGTATTATAAATATAAATTCAACATTTCTTACAGTTATTTCGATCCTTCTTCTTTAAAAGTTTTAGTTTTTTTTGCAAGTTTACACTTTCACACAATTTCACAATTGATCACAACCAACGGCACAATTCGCACAAAAATCAGAAATTAAATTTAACTTTGATAACTTAATAAATCTTGAATACTCCAGCACACAAACCACTACGGATTTTATGCAACGGTAATTTCCGATTCGATTGCATTTAAATAAATTCGCAAAACTTTCTGGATGCATGCATAAAACTGTTATTTGATTCAAATCCAACACTATGCTTTTGTAACAATGTAAACTTCTCACAAGTTACTTTGACTCACGGAGTAAAGCGTTGTTCTCTCTTTGAAACTCTGCTAAGAACTGAAGACCCTTTCCAGTGTTCAGAGTTACGACACGGAGTTGTGGGCTAAACATTGCCGTCTTGCCGTGTTTCATTTCCCCTGCTTGAAATCCTCGTGTGTTTTCGTATCTCAGTTCAGACTTGAATTTCTTCAGCCTTAGCTTCAGGAGAATTGGAAGAAGGTTGCTTTGGTTAGTTCTCAGGAGTATACTACGATGCATACAAAAACTTGGCTTTTTCCAAAGCTCTATTGCAGAAGGTCTTTTGTGAAACTAAAGTTGAACGACTTGGAGTTGGAATGAGAGTACTACAGCTATAATACCTATTTAGTGAGAATATCAGCCTTTTTGCTAAGATCGGACATGAGATGATGAGAAATATAATAATTTTATCAACTGTTGATTGAGTGTCTCATTCATAAAAGTATAGTACAAATGTTGCACAAAAATTAAAAAAGTTTAGTTGATAAAACTAAAATCTTTTGGAATCAACAAAACAAATGCAGAAAAGAAAGTATAACAAATTTTGCAAAAATGCAATTATTCTCGAATCGATTTTAAATACTAAAAGTTTTTCTATTTCAAATAAAATTGAACACAATATAATTAGTTGATGAGTTTGTTTGTTTTCAAGTATCGGAGTAAATCCTGTGTAGTGGCATCCTTCCGTCACCTTTGAGTTTAAAATTTAATTATCATTCTTTTGAAGAATTGCTTCAGAAAATCTAAATAAAGAAGTGATACTGCGTATCATCATCATCATTTTATTGGCTATATTCCATTTTACGTCGTATTCATTATACAGTATGATTCAGAATTAAGTATTGGTTCAACTCTGACGAATTATAATTTCTTTTGAAATAATAATTAAAGTTGAGAGATTCCTGGAATTGAAGATAAATGCACGGATGACAGTAGCAAAAGTCTCTGACTGAAATCGAAACTGTGGCTTAAAGTAAAGCAGGGCCAAGTTGAAATTAGTTATAAAACTTTTTCTCTTTCAGTTTCAGCAGCAGCAGTAGTGGCAGATGGAGAAAGGAAAAAGAAGTCTCTTCTTCTTAATGCCCGTAATACCTTCGTTTGATGGAAACTTAACTTGAGGACAACTAAAGTCGATATTATAAAATATTTCTATTACTTTGAGATACAAAACAGACAGGAGTTGTTGGAGTGAAAAGAGTCTAACTGATCCTGATAGACAAAGTCAATCTTGCAGATCTTCGTTAGGGTTTCTCACCCCAATATTATTCTAGGTAGGCATTTTTTATAGATATTTCCTCTTTTTAAAAAAAAATTCATACAATTCATCATCAAAGAAATAATATCAACTAATAGAGAACAAAATTTTGAGAATAAGAATAATATTTCCCTGACTGAATTTCCTAACAATATGGTTTCCTTCGAATGAAATTTAATCACGTAGAATGACAACAACAGATAAAATCCTTTCTTGTGGTGACTTTTACGACACTGTAGATGGTGAGAATTTGAGATTGTTATATATACCAGAGAAAGTCGTCGCATTACTGTATACAAACTGCAATATGGCGAGATGCATGTGACTAATATAGTAGTAGTGAGTGGCTTTGTGTAAACTGTAAGTTCACAGTTCGCATTGAAATCTTTCTCCTGATTTGCTTCGTTAATTTTGTCCTTATTTGATGGGTGGTGGATGTTCTGAAAGTAAGGAAAGATCACAGAAAAGTGGCTGGCATTTCAACATTGAGATTTAAGTTGGAAGACAGCAGGAGGAGTGAAGGAAACCGAGTGAAGCCAACAGTATTGATGGTGGCAATGGCAATGGCAGCATTGGGTCTTCTTCTTGACTTGTGAGAATCAGAATTTGTCAATGATAATGAGCCAAGAGGAAACCAATTTGACTTCTTTCCTTTGATCTCTTCTCCTTCTCAATCTAATAAGTCTTCTTCACTTTCCCTTCTCCACTTACGATACGGGATCACAGAAGAGAGACACAGACAGGATCATCCTTCCTATTGGCAATTTCAAAATCGGTTTTATACATCTTCCTCCTTATTTTACTGTAAATATATTTGACTAATGAAATCTACTCTTGGCATTAGGCACTGTGTTGGCATTATATTATACATCCCCAACAGACAAGATTGGCATTCGAGTCAAAAATACCCTAGTATTTATTTATAATACGAATTTCATCAAATGAAATAACTTGATTTTATATCATATAATGATTTCTTGATTATCCTTAATCTAGCTAGGTATTTGAGAGGATCAAATGGATTTCTACGAATTGTTTTTAAAGCTTTCATTCAGTTGCAATTTCAAATGATTCCTCTTTTGTCTACGGTATCAAATCTTAATTAAGGAGTCTTTGCGCTTCGTGGAATTAATCAAAGTACTAATTATTTCTTGACTTGTCTACTTAGGTGATATGGTGCATTCAAATCAAAGAGATATGCGTTGCTAAAAAATGCAATGTAGTGATCGTTTCAATTATTCAAAAAATAACCCTTAAAATAATAATGGGAGAAAATAACGATTTTGAGCAAAATATTTTCCCACTTATTCACCATGAAAGAGAAAACCAATTTTTACGTTTCTTCACAAATTTTACTTTCGTAAACTTGACCTAACCTTTATGGCATTGTTTTTCTGTATAGATTTTTCTTTTCTCAAGGTGTGCTGGAATGTGACATAAGAAAAATAATAATTGTGGCTAACAGAAGTACTAATCTGTCATTCTAACTGGCGTTGGTTGTCAGCTTGATTGATCGATGGGATTCAGATACACGAAATAATAATGCTCCATGATTCATATCTACCTCAGAAAATCAGTTAATCTTTGAACTTTTATTTGTGGAAGGTTGATATTTTGAGAAATTGGATTTTTGACTATAAGATTCAAAATTTGTAACAAAAACATATCAAAATTTCAATGCGCAGAAGGGGACATTTTTAGGTTATTTTGTGATCTTCAAAGATCTTATAATTTATCTTATAAAATATATTTTATGGTTGATGATGAACGTACACACAATAGAAATAAGAAATGTTAATGCACATTTTTGTAGAAATTCTTTGCAGCAGAAGATAGAACGAGAAGCTGTGAAATATACTATGTATGTACTATTGTGAGCATGTAAAATAACACGTAAGAGGATTGAAGGAAGAACCTTACTACGAAGGTATTTATTACAATAATATTAAATTTCACTAAAGTTTTGCCTAATTCCTTGTGTTGAAACAACATGTAAACATAAAACAAGAGTCTTATCTGAATAAACACGCGATCTCGACACAAATCCAATTTCAAAGTACTTTCTTATGTTGTAGTGTAGAATATTGAGTCAAAGAGAGAGAGAGAGAGTTCAAACTTCTTAGTACTCTGATTAGTTTGATCCGATATTTGAACTGCTTCAGACTCACAGACAAATAAGTCCGTTTAGCCTTGAAAGTAGATAAGGTTTCATCTCTTCAAGTCTAATTTCATGTCGTGTAATCTCCAAAATCAATGATATACCTGCTGTGAGGTGTTTAATCCCATTTTCGATATTGCAGCGAAGACAAATCCCTTTTATTCTGCAATGACTGTTTAAAGCAAATTAACATCTATTTATTGTTTAGAAACTCTTATAAATAAATGTGCATGTAACTATTTTGAAGGGGGAGAGGTAAACTAAACAGTTATTTCGGATTTAATTCTCGTTCTCCATTGTTTTTTGTCAAGATTAAAAATGAAATCCCTGTCAGATTGGAATACAGCCGAATATAAATTCAAATATCTGTGATTTTAACAAAATCAAACTTTCTAACCAACAATAATGGTAGAGATTGTCATAATAATTTGTTATCATATTGCTGCATTACCTGATGTATTTATTCAACACACTTTCATTTAAAACATTTCTGCATGCAATCTTAAATGAATGAAACTGGGATTCTTTATTCTCGTGTTGTATTCTTCATCAGCAACAGCACGAGACCACGACATTGTATTTGTGTGGAAGGAAGCGCAAAAACTGTAAAGATTAAGAAAGAAAAAATGTTCAGCTCAGTGAACGTTAGTGGCCACTTCAGAAGCAGAAGTAGGAGCAACATAAAACATTAAATTAATTAGATAAGATCAACTTCCCTTATCTCTCATTTAGAGGAGAAATAAAAACACGGTTCTTTTATTTTATTTACAGATGCCTACTGGGATTCTGGAAGCTGCTATTCAACTTCTGCGGGAGACCAAAACCAAGAAAATAAAGTCACAAGCCATCATCCAAGAGAGGACTTCATGACCAGCTAAGATTTCTTATTAGCGTTAGTGCATTTGCTTAAATTCAAGTGGAAGTCTTCTCAAGTCATCTAGTTTGAAATCTGTCCTTGAAATCTGAAAAGAAAATCAAGTTTCTTCTTCTCCAAATGGAAATAATTATCCACAAAATGTTTAACAACTTGTGTTCAAAATGAAGGAGATATGATAATATTATAACAACTTGTTAGAGAATTTTCTTCAATTCTTTTATAATGATGATGATTATTATGGTGCATAAGCACTTACTGTACTGCGTAACTCTACCATTATATTATGTACCTACTTTGATAAGTGTAAAGCAGAAGGGAATTTTATATATAATACTCTCTGCGGGTAAAGCTTTTATTTGCTACCTTATTGTGGAAGCGATGATAATCTTACTAATGAAATAAAAATATGACCTCTCGGAATAGTCAGAGAAAATCTAATCTAGTGAAATATGTTGACTTCTTTTACACTAATTATGTGAATTGTGAGTCATGCAACTCATCACATAATCTTGTGCACACAATACAATGAATACATTTTATCCCTCACTCACTTCTCTCTTCTTAGTTTTCCCTTTTTACTTTATTTAATTTTCAAGCTGGATTTAGTATTTAAAACTACAAAATATGAATGAGTTCCTTGCATGCATGTGAGAATTAATAAGCCTTAAGTAATCAACATAAGCACATTTGTTGTGGCAAGATTAGCTTTGCAGCTGCCGTTTCCAGTTGCATTTCAAAATTCACTTTCAACTGAACACGACCATTTAATTCATTGGAAATTCAAATGAACATAATGAATGTATGAAATTATGTAATTTATTATGTCTTTCTTCTAAAGCAATGGGCGTTTGAATATTTTAATTAATTATGATTGGCATTGTTAACTCGATTAATTAACGTTCATTAAAACACAAACAAAACAAAAATTATGGTGTGAATTTCTTTCCGTTAAAGCTATTTATTGGACAAAATCTGTGACGAGATGATACATTTAAAACATTTTAGATGATATGAGACAAAAAAGGTTTATTTTTATTTTATTGGTCAAAAATGGACTTTTGTATCTTAACGTGTAAAGCCAAGATTGAAAACTTGACAAAGTATAACAAAAAGTCACAAAGATGATTTTTTGTAATAATACGCACTCGTTGTATTATTCGTCATGTTAAATAAATACCGGATTATGAATATTAAAATAAATCATGGTTGGTGCAAACCTTAAGTTAAGCTTTAAATTGTGATATTTGACTGTGATTTTCCAAGATTCTGTCAAAATCAGTTAAGCTTGTATTGGAATTGGATGTTTGCCATTTGTATTTCTGCAAGGTGTAAGATTGCACGCATGTCGTTCTGAATAAATATTCTGAGTTCTGAACGGGTTTTTGTCCCATGACTGATTTGTATGTGAAATGTTCAAAGCACCACCATCATGAGACTGGCTTTTAGTGGAGATTTGATCTGCATAAGAATTTTAAGCTGACTGATATTCAGAACAAGTGCTGGAATAAGGGAAATCCAAAGGATTGAAACCCTACTTGTATATTAGTAGTTTTCAATTACGAATTTATTACATTGAAAATTCCATGTTTTCCTCGTCAATTCCATTTTTTTTAGATAATTCCGATAAAAGTTTTTTTAAAGTTGAAAAATGCAATTTCACCACATCTACGATTTTTAAAGTTTTGAAATATAAAGAAGGAATTCATTACGTAACACTGTGTTGGTGTACGGCCTAATTTGAAAGATCTGTCATTTTGACAGGGTGAGAATGTGGGATTGCAGATTGTCAGCTCCATCAATGCATTACCACCTGCAAAGTAAGAAGAGACTTTTCTCTTCTTGTCACGCAGTTTACTTAAAGTCAAGAATAAGATCTAAGAATTTTTAGAAGTTTGACACTTTCTTTTGCCAGAAATAGAAATCCTCGATTGATGTATTAACATTTCCAATCACTCTCTATTCAATGCGAAGAAGGTTTTAATTCCTGAATACAAAAAAACTCTGAATTTAATATTTTACAATTAGTTAACAGTAATAATTGATTGATTTTTCCCAACAATTAATCACAGTGAATGAATCCCTTCAAAACACATAATCATAAATATGTAATCTTAAAAATTACGGAAAACAAGTTTTATAATAAACACAGAAAACCTCACATCATTTGTAATTTATTTATTTGAAAATATCATAAAACCAAGATCATAAAATGTGGCCTTCGGTCATGATTTCAAGAAATAATAATTATTCAATTTTGCTACCGTCGTGTAAACGGATGCATGCAAACTAGATATTTTTTTATTGTTGAAGAAAATCTTCAGCAATACTTTATTTCTACCTGCATGGGGTTCATGGTCATAGTTGTTGTAGTTGGTGGGTGTGAGACAAACTGTAAATATGGTAGCTGACAGTATTTCATGTAATTGCTATTGTAAGGAGAGTTATCAAAACCCTAATCTCACTTTCCATTCAAAACAAATTGAAGAATGTGGTTTGCAACTTTTACCGCAGACTCACGATGAAAATGTCTCAATTCAAAAATTATCTATGCAGTAATTTTATGCAAACAATGAAGATTCTTATGAGAATTTTGTTCCTAACAATATAATATCTTATTGCCCTTGAAAAATTAATCAATATTTTCAGCTCAAGTTGACCACATACTAAAAACCTAGTCATTATTTTTATTTTTTATTCTTTTAGTTTGGCAAAAATGAGGGAGGCATAAAGTTTTTCAATAGGAACTATCAACAAAAGAAGAAGAAATTAAATTAATTATAACAAGAGAATAAAAATCATTAATTTCAAAGGGATCATTTGTAGTAAAACATTGTTTGTTTTACAATAGTATTACTACGGAGGACTGCAATTGAATTGAAACAAATTGGCCATTCAAATTAAGTAGGGTATAGAGGGATGAGAAGATGTGAATAAATATTGGGACCATGCTGTTATTAATAAGAATAGTAACAGGGATCATGCAAATGAATGACTTCAAATGGATTCATAATGCGATCACAATAATTCACAGGAATGAACACATGCTGAACGCTTTATAAATAAATCTACTCTCAGTGTTTGCATTTCTCATTAACAGTAATCAGAAGAGAGGAGAATCTTCTTCAGATAGTTCTTTCCCCCAAAATCCTTTCCCATTCACCACATCATCATATTCTACCACCGTTTTTAATGTTTGCCATTATTATAAAGTAAAGTTCAAGATCAAATACAAATACACTATTATCCCATACTTTAATATTTTTATATTGTTTATTGTGTATTGAAGACCTAAAGCTTTTGGCTTTTGGCTAGTTGTATGGTTGCTGTAAAGAACGAAACAAAATTGTAAATAGTATCTACCGTCGATTTTAAAGTTTTAAAATTGATATTGCATGCGATAAAAAAATTCTAGAATTTGTAAAACATTTCCAGGACGTAAAAGTGGTATAATTTAGAAAATCTATTTCCAACTTATGCTGTTATACTTTACGATTTCGGTAAAATGTTTATTTAAAAATACTCTCTCCATAATAATAATAATGATTGTGAACTATGGTTTAAGAAACATCTCGTCTCCGAATAGAATATGAAAAGTGAATTGTAATAGCGTAAAGAGCTATTTTTACCACAGGAAGTGCAATCATTGTTATCGTAATGAGACATAATCTTCTATTACCACCAAACACAAGTTTCAATTCGAAAGGATTTACGAGTCCGGTACTTTGTATGTAATTAATAGAAGTTAGTTTTATCTTTTCAAACCAGTATAAACTAACCCTAAGTATAATACTAGAATTTTATAGATAGGTCTTTTGATAATATGGTGTAGTTAAACATCTCGAAAATATTATACTTATAATTTCTTCAAGTTAATACTTTTTATTTTATTGTTATAGCCTGAGTAGATGGTTTAAAGGAAAAGTTTTTTATCCCTTCCCTTGGTTCGGTAAGTTAATGATTGCTCAAAAGCCTCTCTGCAGCACTTTAATAACGTCAGTGTACCCCTTCAGGGTGCAAATATTCATTTTTATATTTTTTACCCTCAGTCATCTTGTGAGAACTATTTTATCTCGACCGCAAGAAATGAGTTTTTTTTTTCAGACGAATTAGTGCACACAGAGATACCCTTGTTTTCTGATGAACTAGCCACCCTGCTGGCTTTCTTGACTTTCTTGACGTCGGATCGCCCATTATCAAAGACGCATTTGGTTTATAGGTGAATCCTCTGCCAAGCCAGTGCCATGCCATCGTAGCATTTGAAAGACAACATTTCTAGATTTCCACGAGATCCCTGGAATGAACTATGATGATGATGAACACTAAGGTTTTTGTTCTAAAACAACATAAACTTTGCGTAATGATTGTTTATTTTCTTTATGAATGGCGTTCTTTTGTAACGCTTAATGTGTTGGTTTTACATACTTAAGGTTAAAAAGTCAGAGTCAGCAAGAGATTTAGAATGTAAACTTGTGTGTAAAGTGGAAACACCACCACAACTATATTCTATGCATCTACTAATTATACGTAGTTTGGCTGGTTATTAACGAATTTAATAAAAGTGATGAATTTATGTGTTTTAAGGGTGTTTTAAGTTTTTTCGTCGAAATATACTAAATTGTTATTTACTCTTTCTCAAAATATTACGATCTCAACACAAACCACAACACAACCTATTAACAATAAAGTTTGTGTAGCGTGTAGATCATCGTTTGTTTCAAAAGTGTTTAAAATCTATATACTATTAAGACTTAAGACTCTTACAAAGTTCGTGATAAATTGTAGATGAGTTAATGATAATGGTAATCATATATCATTTACAAAATACAATTTTAAATTTCACAGGTTTTAATTTCTAAAATATTTTTGTGTCTAGTATTTTGTTGATTAATACAATCCCGTTTTGGGATAAATGTTGTCAAATGCCATAATTTTGTCAGTCTTAATTGTTAATGTAATATGTTAATTCCTACTTAAGCATATGTGCATGATGAGCTTTTGAAAGCAGTATTAAAATTAAATTAAATTATCCATAACTGTATATAGGGAGGTTTAGTAGTAACGACTATCATAATTTGACTGGAGTGTTTCATTGCACATTGTCCAATAGTATATGAACTTTGCAATTGGAATACTTAAGGTTAACACCCTACTAACGATAATACCGTAACTAGCTAATTACTTTGCACGACATAAATTCTCTCTCATGGTCACCTTCACCACCACGTTTATAGCTGAATGTCCCATGTTTTACGGTAGTTACATCGGACACCTCTGGACGTTGTTAATTTGGCGACTCTGGCCCCAGATGCACCAAGACCAGGGGGAACAGAAACTAATAGCCAGAAGCATTTTGATTAGTGCATTCCCTAGCAATGGTCTGTTATAACAAGGAACGTTACGTGTAATGAAATTCGTGCTAACTGTAACAGCAGTGGTGCAAATGATGTCCGGAGGGAACGCGAGACTTATTTGTGATCGGAGAAGTGAAACCATCGACCACTAAAACAGTAGCAAATTCTTAGGTGCATCATTATCATTGGCAATATTGTTTTATATGCCCACCGGCACTATTTTCTTGGATATTAGGACCATTAAGGAGTAACGACACGACACACTACGACTACGACAACTGCACAGTAATTTCCAACATCAGTTTTATATAAAAATATGAGACTGGATTATGGCCTGAAAATATGTTTGAAAATTCTTTTGACTGCATTTCAAGAATTTGCTGATGAAAACTATTTATTTCAAGGTCAATGTTTTATATTTGAAGCTTTAACACATTGGCAGTACATTTTCACTTTAAATCAAATCCTAGAAAAATGATACAGCGTAGAATTAGAATCTCTAAACTATGTCAAGTGGAATTTTCCACATCCTTTGTAACAGATTATCTAATTCAACTTTGAGTTAAAATTTTTCCATTTTCAATGTATAAATAAACTAGACAAGGTAGATGAGAATGGAGAAATTTCATTGAATTATATTCATCCGTGGTTTTTCCTTCCATGCAAATAGAAATAACAGAACAAAATTTCTCCACTCTTCTGGAAAAACATAAACCGCAACTATTTCTGCTGTCAGTCTCACTTAAAATGAAAATATACATCCCCTAATTAATGTCAAGTTGCATTTTGATAGGACGTAAATTGGTTAACTGCATACGTGTTCAAATGTAATCCCCCTTGAGAATAATTTTCTATAAAACTACATACTATATATAATATTATAGGTACGGTTTTACACTACCTCTATAGTTTTATACAAAGGTATGTCATATTACTACATGCCAAAAACAACCTGAAAAGTTTAATTTATCTTGCTTTCGTTTATTAAAATATGTACATTTAATGCTGCTGCGGATTTTTATGGTGTAAACAAATTCTTCATCAATCAAAATCAACAACTGTAGTGTATACTTAAAAATAGATCCGAAGCAGGTGTAATACAGTACGGAAGTAACTGATAAATCTCAATGAAGAAGATTAGAAGACAACGCCAAACCGAACGACCATGAAATCTTTAGATGTTAAAAATTTAGTGCATTTGTGCCGCAAGGGAATACGTGTCACAACTTTCACAACAATCTCCAGACAAAGTATCTGGCTAAATTTACATGCTCTGTGGTTTGAGTCGAGATCTGCTTCTCTCAACAACCCTAATGGATGTTTACCACAGTGCCAGTGCATAATTGGAATTAAAATAAAAATCAGAGAAGAAGAGAAGGCGTAGATTCTCATCCTCCCCTCAACATATCATTGGAATATTGTTTAATATGCAGAGCAGATTCTGGAACAGGGAAATATTTACTAAATACCATTTAATGTTCTTATAAGCTAGCAGCAGCCGACGAATTAAATTAAAGGTGGAATAAGCAGGTCTTGTTTGAAGTTTTGTCAGGGTGCAATAATTCCAACTATTTCTTGTTATTAAAAGTTACTTTTAATATGAAATATGCATTAAGTGAACAACTTTTGATTAATTTAAAAATCTTATACAATCATAATCCTTAGCTAAAGATCTCGTTTTGTCCTTGTTTTAATTTAACTTAATTTGACATGCAGGAGAAAAGAAAGGAATCGGCGAATGAGCTTGAGCAGGTATTCTAATTTTGATTTACAAAATGTAATATTCATTCTTCCCATCATTATACAATATATTGTAGTTGTAATAGAGAACTGAAACTGAAGTGGGATGTTATATGAGGAGAAAAGTGGATCTCTGAGCCTCACTCCAGCAACAACAGCATACTTTGGCAAAGAACATCCTAATTAACTCTGACTTTATCTTTTCATCCTCACTCGATGCATGAATAGCTAGTAGCTACTCGACGAGATTTTAACGATAAATCTTGAGCTAGAAATATATTACGTGGATAGAAGAGGAAATTCATTACAGGAAAAATCTGACAAGTAGGAGGTGGTGCACTTTCTTTGTTACAATTCATGTAAAGAAGATTTAATAAGCCAGCTTAATAATGTCGAATCCTTTGCTGAGATACTATTAAGTCCTTGGCGATACTACTGATGCAGTGTATTGTTAGACAACAGACTTGTTTCTAGCTAAATCTCTACCACATAATAATACTTTTTATGCTCGTTAGCTGTAATACAAAATATCATATGGACTTGGCTGTTAAAATTTTGAATTTGTCTAGACTCTAAAACGTTCTTGATAATCTCCTTTGATTTCATTAATATTCTGCTCATTACAAATTCCTTAGAAGTCTTTCCATAAATGATTTGGAAAAACCGAAAAACTAAGGAAAAGTACAAAGCTTTAAGTTGATTTCCAGAAATGTTGTCCTTGGATTTCTCTTAAAAATAGATCCGTCTAATCAGCTAGAGTCAAACAACGGAGGATATTTACAATTACGGATGGAGACATGAGGACATTGAAACTAAACAATGTGGTTTTGTAGAAATAAGATATTGCCAGAAATCTTCTTTCTTTACAAAGAGTACAATTACAATTTTCGCAGTCATTAATCTTTGATATTGGTTCCTAAATCAATGATAATGATAATCCACTCTTGTCCTCCACAAAAGACCTATTTGGATCCAAAAACCATCTGCTCCTTCCTTCCTGTAATGATTCTCATTTTAAGATATATCACATTCGCATTAAAGGTCTCCATAAATTGCAAAAAATGATTTGCTCTTTCGGACCCAGAATATACTAAAGTTTTTCAATATAGCAAATTATATGTTTTTGAAAATTCAGTGTAACCTGTAATCTGTAATACACAATATTATATCTATATAAAATTTATATTATAAATGCATATTAAACCAGAAAGAATTATTAATGCGACAATTTTACATTGCATATTAAACATTAGAAAAAAACAGTAGAAAATTCCCAAAAGTGAAAGCTGGCCGTGTTCTGGTAACTGCGAGTAAAGTGAAAGTATAAATCTACTGCTGTTCTCGATCCTCTGTTAATCATAGTAATGCTCACTTGAGCAGTTTTATGGAGCCAAGTACTCTTGTGAAAACGCTCATGTCAAGAATTATTTCATTCAGTTATTGTCCACTTGAACTTTTTGTTCTCAAATCCCCAATGGCTCAATTGGTGTTGTTGACTTTGCCTATGAGTAAGTGAGTAAGTATATAGACATAGTCCATCGACGTCATTATGTCAAGTTTAGCGTGTTTAAAACTATTAGCTGACTCTATGTTGTGATTTCACCCACCAGATTTCATAAAGATTCTTTACGCCGTTATAATTCTTTATAATAAAATTATTTTCGCTCCAATTAACACTTCACTAGTGACTTTATTATTACCATTGGATGTTAATTGGGAATTTTGATTTTGATATAATTGGTTACGAATGTAATACACATGAGTCCTAATTCCTATGCTTGTGGTAAGTAAGACTTCGCGTAATTCTGTTCATCTGATTGCTCAATTCATATTTCTACAGAACTATGTTATATAGATAGGATATGAGATATATATCTATAAATAATTACCAGGTGTATTTATAGGATAATACTAACTAATCATCAATTCAAACTCAGGGCAATATATATTGCACAACCATGATCATACATACGAAATGTGGGGCTATATTTCATAAATGTACGATGTACGTAGGTAGGTATAGGTTTTGTAACATTTTGGTAACCTTAATAATAATCGTACGTAAAGTTGATTTGTAATTTCACGAAGTTACGAAATTGGTTCATTCATCTGAATTTTTAGCATTTTGTAGCATTTTCTTTTCTTTGTTTAGGGAAAGTGAAAGTTAAAATTGAGCATGATTCCCTCTCTTGAGTAATCAATATTTAAGCTGAAATTATGACATGTAATGAGAATAGACATTTTGAAAGCATACATGATAAAATACGTAGTAAGTCAGAGACTATGGGTGTTGGGACAAATTCTCCTCTTCTCATCCTGTTGAGTACGAGATGCGATGCGATGAATGGCGAAAAGCTTCTGAAACACTTACCTAAGGTAATTTAATTACGATGAATTGAGACTTAGAGACAGCTGACACGTCCATTCATGGTCATTTCTTCACTTGACATATGAGATGAGTGGATCGTTATAAATGGTGTTGACTATTACTGTTGACTTGGCTCCTGGCCATGCCATTATCAACTGGCCTGGCATTTTCCAAAGGCTACCGTACCGTAAGTCCCTCGTGGTTTTCGAACATTTTTCGTTCAGTCGTGCATGGAGAAACTCTCTCACCCTTCCCAATCGCCCTTTACTAAGCACGTTCTGATAATCTAATTATCCTTTTTCGACCAGAGGAATATAACTGATCGTAACTTACGTGAACTTCCAAAGTAAAAGTCGTAATTCGTAGTTCGAAGTGCGAGCAAATAAAATTGTTTCTTTCCATACACATAGATACATGAGCTAAACAGAAAATACAGAGTAATAGAAAACAATAGACAATTGAAAAAAGGATGAATATAATGAATTCCAAATTCTCAAATCATGTCCGTTTGAGGTCTAATCAGTGTTAGATTTTATGACGGAATATTTCTGAAAATGTAACATGTACCACATATAACGTATGTAAGACGTGAGATAAAGCAGTTGCAGGTTAGACTATAGTTAATAAAAAAATGGTTTTATCGTAAAACCCTGTAAAGCCCCAATTATATTTCCTAATCGTTTAGAAATTAAGTTATTATAAAATGAATTAATTTCTCTGCTTACTTCTAATACTCCTGCCTCACTTTCTCTTCATTTTACCTTAATCAATTTAAAATTCAATGAACTTTCTCATTAATGCCAAATTTTTATCCTTGTCTTTATCAGCTTCTGTCTACTACGTTTTACAGATTAGTTTCTGGTGAGAATATATGATTGTAGTTTAAAACTCACATAAAGTTTCCAAGAGAAGGGAAAAGATTGGGAATCTATTATTGGAGGAGCATTTCAAATTACTAAACTATTAAATTCCTTCGACTGATAACGATGTTAGTTCTTCAAATTATATGGTAGTTACATCTCCCCAAAGGACGACGATGAGATGAGAGGAGTTGGGGTTGGGGAAAGTGGTGAAATGGTTGGAGGAAAGTTTCATTTCCATTATCTAAATGCAATGCTAAGTAAAACGAATTCGAAAGGCATTTACTATCACCGTTCTTCTTGAGTCGTTTCAGAGGGGTCTTCCTTTAGCTCACACAGAAACTAAACGTAGAAGCAAAGAAGGATAGAAAAAGACCACTCGTTTGGAATTTGAATTCGATTCTCTGATATTTCTTATACCATTGCACACAGAAGACGGAGCTAAAAGTTGAAGAAGTCTCATCATCATCCTATCTGTTATCTGTAACTGTGTAGTTGTGCCATCAGAGCGATAAGGATATTTCTGGTTTTGATCGGATCTGATCTATGGATTTCAAGAGGGCAAACTAGGGTGAATTTTCAGATGGGGGAAATATTTCACTACTTACAAGATGGTCGTAACTTGCAAGGAAAAATAGATTTATGGGAATCTCGTTGCAAATGGAAGGGGAAAAATGATGCCAACTTAGCAAAAACATAAACGGTAGTTTTTATATTCGCTATAATGCTTTTGATATTGGTGTGTGTGTGTCTATCTATCTGTGAACCACACACAGAGTAAAATCAGAGTTCAGCTAACAACGCTAACAGAAGCACTTCTATAGTTAGCATCGTCCGGTTTGCTGGAACTGTCAACTCAAACTTCCAGTTCCATGGGCAGCCAGCTATCAACGCAGCCAACAGGACAAAGTTCAGATGCGAATGCTATAACTAAAACTGAACTATTGCAATTGCTGCCTCAACGGACGGACCTTACAGGGGAAGTTTGACAAAATGCTCCTCGTTTCAAAATTATGACCACACCAACCATCCAGTCATATAGAGCGAACTGATCATCCAACTATATGTCCATTTACCAAACGTACATTATATTCTATTTCATATCCAAAGTGTGGGTGTCTGCTTTGAACTGGACTTCCGACTTTGACAAGTTATCGTTGTTATAAGATTATATAGCACAAGGGTATGAGAAATGAGAATATGGCATGGAGTAAAAGTAAAAACCGATTGAGTTTGTAAATCAGAGAGAAAAGTATACTTTGTGACATGATTGTGTTTGCTTGAGCCTCTTCTGCTATGTATGTGGACGCCAATTGAATCCTCACTCTACCTGGACCTACTTTCTCCAGTGTTCTACGTAGCATTACAGAAAACACCACGTACAAGCAAATTTGTATTATCTTTGTTTTTGTTAACTATTAACTACTACATTTTAAGTAGCCCTAGCCTTAATTGGATTATTCGTAGTCTTACTATGAAAAAAATTCTCGGAAACTATTTTTAAAATTACTTTACGCCACACTACTATCGTTCTTTTTCTTTTATTAAATTTTAAAGAAATCATTCGGGAATCTATAGATTCAGTAAATCCGTTTTCCAGTATTATATTTTTAAACGTAGTTTGAGAATCACAGAGAAAGATATTTCTCAATCTGCAGTCCCCGATATGAATAGCAGCAAGTGGTGACCACGACGTTCTACCCCTTTCCCTCAATCTCAGTCTCTGATTTCTTGCGTGTGACCCATCTGCTAGCATGCCAAGCTCATATACTATGTACGAGTGGAAATAGGAAGTAAATTCAGAGAGAATAGGAAAATGCCGTTTAACCCTAAGGCCCCAAGACTCTCATGTGAACTACAATTTCATTCAATATTTTTTCGTTTCAGTTATGGTCAGACTAGTGGTTTTCCTCTGTCCATAACTTATGTCACTTGTTTATTGCAGGGGTAGAATTTTTTAGCTCTCCCTCACTCCTCGTTTATTTTATCTGACCGGAAGGGTTGCTGCAGCAGAGAACTTTTAATTGAATTTCTTTCAAATCTCCCGATAATTCTTTTCCCTGAAGTGAAAACTCAACCACCAGCAGAAAAGAAATACAAATGCATTGCACTTTCTCCCCTTTAGAGTGAATGTCCAAATACTAAATTCTACAAGACGACGGTGTCGCTGCTGTTGCTGCATGTCTTTTGCGTTTTGTGTGTACAATGCCAAGCTATTCTCTCTTAACTCTTAGTTCAAGCCCATTATTTGTAGACGAAGAAAGGCCATAAAATCCAAACAAACTCTAAAACGTAAACCTGGCGGTTTCTTACACCAAGGGACAAAAAGAAAGCGTACTTTGAAGAAGGGGTGGTATGGAACCACTGGTTAAACTAAAGGAGATTGACAGAATAAAGGGTTGAGTATTAGTACGAGAGAAGAACTTGCTTTACATTCACTCAATTTCAAGCCCAAAATGTACGACACACAAGGAAGAAGGAAAAGCACAAGTGTGAAACCGTTTTAACTTTAGTCAGATCAAAGCAAACCGTAGTTGAATAAAATTAGGTAGCAAGACTCACTGAAAACTATTTTGGTTCCGTAAGTCCCTTTCATGAAATTCAAAATTGAACATTTTGTTAGAGTTTCTAACTAGAATGTGAGGCTGATGGAAAATGAGTTTAATTTTGAAGGTATGAAGAGTATATGGTAGTACAGTGAAACCCTAACATTGGGCTTAGCATGCCTAATCTGACCTTCATCAACTCTGCCGTACAAGGATCATAGGATTTTGTTACCCACGTTGAATTCTGCCCAAAGAGAAAAGAGAACACACCGAAATAGTTTATTGTATAACCGGCTCCCTTCTTGTTTCATATACTCATCAATAATCCCTCGTTAAGCCTTTGTGGCAATGGCATTACATTATTGCTCCAAGTTTCATTTCAATACAACAGAGAATCCAGAACAAGGCAGCCGGGTGTCGTGTGCCTTATAAACTCTGCATACCCTATAAAACATGTTCACATGAAAAGGAAACCGCTTGGGCCCTCGAGAGGTTCATTTGAGTAATCAGAATGTGATATATGGCCTATTACAACTACGATCTCGTTTAATGAAGCAATGATTACGGCACCCAATCATGTATAGTTAGCGTTAGTGAGAGTTGCATATAATATCAATGTGCTATAATACGTGAGCTAATAAATATTGTACAATTGTATCAATTGTCATATTCCATTTTCACCACATTAGAAGGGTGTGTCCATCTGCAGCCAGATGAATGTGATAAATCGATGAATTTAGAAAATTATTTTTCTCTCCCCATATGTGACCTAATGAATTCCAGTGTAAATCAATCAGCGTTCATGGAAAGAATTTTAAAATCCTAAAATTGGCTATCGTGCCTTTTTCATTTATATTCTATGAGAGAGGGTGATAAAATTGCTACGATGGCATCAGTCAAGTCAGCTATTCAGAGCAAGGACTTCTGCGTAACAGGGACTAAAAATACAGCCTTCCGTCAGTCACTCAATGTCAATAGTGGAAATGAGAGTAAAACAATCCATTCCTTTGGTTTAACTTTGCTGCTCAATTTTTTTGTTTCATTCACTACGCTTTCTCTTCTATCTGCCGTCTTGCTCTGGAGAACTAATGGACTAATTAAAATTGCAATGCAATCAAAGAATGTCGCAAAACCAGAGTGAAAGTCTTTTATTGACAGCGTTAGCATATTATATAGCATCTCGCATATAAACAGGGGGGAAAGAGAGTTAGCTTATGGTTGTATTTACTTGGGGGACATATGATAGAGAATTCCAGTGAAAAGTTCAATTTAAGTCTAAATAAAATATTGGATGGAAGGGAAGAAAGAAAGAAGTGCAAAGAGAAAAATCAAGGAAATAAAAATCTAATGAAATCTCGTGCCAAGTCAATTTAATGTTGTGATGCGCTGCTGCTGCCTCTGCTGATGCCAATACAATGACACTATAGGCACAGCTTCTTGTCAGCCAAAAGCCAAACATTGAACAATTTTCTTCATGGTCATGGACAAAGTACTTAAAGTTTCAGGGTCTCTTCTCCAAGCATGAGGACAATCTAAAAGTATTGAGAGGAAATTAGAAATCTATTGCTTGACAATAATAGAAGAACTCTTCCAACAGAAATCAAGATTTATATGAATATGTGTGACATTGCGTAGCGTAACTTAAATGGACTGAAAGATTGCATTGCATCCGATTAATGCTTTTCCACTCTGCCTATGTGTTTCACATAAATAAATGTATATAGCAAAGAAGGGGAACGTTGGGCGTGTAAGATTGAATTGTACGGATATATGCATTTGGAGCACTTTCTCATAATCACAAATTTTGAATTCAATGCTCTTCTGTTTCATTTTTGCCGAGTTGCTTGAATTGAAAATTGTATCAGTATTATTTGTTTAAATTGGAGGATGGAGTAGAAACCCTGTGGTGGATGCACATTGTACTTGTACATGAACACAGATAACCTGAGCTTAGTAAGAGCAAAACTATTTTGTTCCCTGTGGCATAAACTTGTAGTTAATAGTAGAAAAGCTTTCTTTCTCTGTGAGACTGAAGTTCGATTAGTCATGGATATTATGGAAATCACATTTACGAAAGAGAAATTCAATCCGCCCATACATATTCACATTTATGAGGATGCAAGATGCAACAAACCCTACACTTTTACTTTGGGCATATTCTCGACACTTTTTGTTTCTATTCCTGTATTGAATAATTGTGTAGATTGCGTAGAATATTGATGTTGTGCTCTTCTGCAGTAGATTCAATTGCAATTGCATTTGGCTGAGATTGTCGATTGGATGAAAGCTTGAAAGACGGGAAGTTGCTTTCATTTGTATTATTAGTTTCGAGTTTATGTATGTAGCAACATTACCAGCAATAGTTCCTGTAAAGTTTCAAAGCTATTTGTCGCTTGGCGAAGCCACTACAGATCTCTGCTGTGTGTCTTATTCCATCCCTGTTCTTGTGTCTCATGATGATCGGTCTGACAGAAGTCTGAGTCATATGATTTGATTTGGTTGACTCTGGAGTAAAAATGCACGTTTTCTTCCCCTCTTTCTCAAAAGCACTAGTGTACTCGTAATACGGTAGTATCATCGTATCTAAAATAGGGAAGCTCAATAAGCACTGGCAACGCCAGAAAAGTCGCTCTGGGAGAGATCAGATTCAGATCGGAGGCAAATCGACGCTCTGCCATGTCATGATCAATGACGGAGGGTGCAAACTACGAATCTACGACTTGAGTAGCGTAACACACTACATTAGCTCGTCAGTATTAGATTTCTTCAGCTGGAGCTAAGTTAGTTCTTTTAGTAAGCTAACAGGGTTTCGTAATTTATAGTGTTTAAAAACCTTTTAAGTTGAATGCAAATTAATGGACATATTTTTCTATGATTTAATTACCCATTGTATTGTAATTTATAATGTTATTCAATTTTATACTTTAAAATATGTTTACTTTCATTAAAATTACTGCAATACTGATTACAAACTCGTAATAATTCCTACCATTTTCATCTATCTTAAGAGCAAATTCGATACAAATTGTCTAAACAATAAGAGTAAGTTTATATTTATACAAGGAAGTTATTCATAGGAGAGAGATGGAGAAAGCATCAGCAGTCAACTGCAAAATACAGACGTTAAAACTAAGAAGAGTTATTATGCAACTTTCAGATGAATGGAGCCAACGGACTGAAACGACTGAAATGAAATAAAATGTTACTAATCGTGATGAATAGGGTGGTATGGATGTGATAGCCGCGATATTGGTGCACTGGGTTTTCTTTCTTCTTCCGTCTTTTCAAATAATATATTTCACAATCCCACTATCTTCTAACAAAAGAGGAACTGATAAATATTACTACAACTACACTGTGGTCTCCTGCTCGTCGAACATGAGTAACGGGAAATAAAGTCATCCGTGGTCGTTGAGATTGGAAAATAATATGAAAAAATTCTCTGCTTTCTACAAAACTATAGATAATACATAATAGGCGATGCCAAACAATTTCAAAGGAATAAAAGAAGAGGGAGAGAGCTTGTAAACTTAAAAAGAAACACTGCTGCATATAAAAAGAATAATTCGGAAATCCGTAAAAAATATGGGGAAAGAAAGAGGAGGACAGCCGGAAGTAGATAATGGAAATGATCTTGGAGCACTAGTGCATACGCTTCCTAATAATTGCTTACATTTTATAATAATATTTCATATTGAATATCAACATATTTTTCATTTGGGAATTGGGAATAATTGCAATTCTTAAAATAAGAAATTCCACAATTAAACTAAATACAGTTATTTTTTTGTAATTTTTCTGTCCGATGGAGAAATCTGAAAAAATATCACATTTTCTGTTCATGGTGTAAGGCGTTGGTACAAAAGTATCGATACAGTATCACAAAATCAGAGTGGCAGTTTTATCGACAGAGAGATACGTCTACGCACAATTTGAAAGATAATCTGGTGTATGCGTATTTTTATGATTATTGCCCATAAAATGGAGACAGTAATTCATTTCCAAATCATGTGGGTATGTCCAACCCAGATGCCCCTTGGGTTATCCCCATTCCTAGATACGTTAGATGGATAACACATCACCTTCTTTCCTTCTAAAGAGACTAGCAGTGCAGAAGCCCGCCGTGCGGGCTTTAGCGTAGGAGCTCTGATGTGAAATCATTACACTTATTTCGGTGTAGGAGCTTTGATGTAAAATTGTTACACTTACTTCAATGTAGGAGCTCTGATGTAATATTGTTACACTTACTTCGGTGTAGGAGCTTTGATGTAAAATTGTTACACTTACTTCGGGGTAGGAGCTCTGATGTAATATTGTTACACTTACTTCAGCGTAGGAGCTCTGATATAAAATTGTTACACTTACTTCGGTGTAGGAGCTCTGATGTAAAATTGGTACACTAACTCCAGTGTAAAAGCTCTTATGTAAAATTTCTACACTAACTCCGGTGATGGAGTTCTGATGTAAAATTGCTACACTTAGTTCGGTGTAGAAGGTCTGATGCAAAATTACTGAACTTACGTTCAATAAATCTAATTTTAAGTAATGCAAATGCAAAAAGAGCATAGGTATGGAACACAACATCATATTTTAGGGCTACCTCCCTCCCACCCACGCTCTAAAATATGCATGTTGTTTCATTCGGTATTTTTTTTTGGTTTTTAAATTTTTTCAGAAACCGTATATACTAATAAAAATAAATTTAATCTAATTTATTTTATATATGAAAAAAAATTTCTTTTTACGGTCATTAATAATTTTGTAGCTCCCATAGTTGGTAAGTATTAGATTTCAAGGTCTGTCAAAATCATCGTTGTAAAACATCTCTGTAGACTACATTTCTAGTGAAAACTTTACTGCAGCCCGGTATAAGATGTCCTTGTTCGTGAGTTTCTTGAATTTGAATCTTAATGTCCGTCGATCGACGAACTCTAGATAGTGCTACATAAAGTTGTCCATGGCTAAAAACAGGATTGGGAAGATAAACCCCCACCTTTCTCATAGTTTGTCCTTGCGACTTGTTAATAGTCATCGCAAAAGCAAGTTTAACAGGAAATTGTCGTCTTTTCAACTGAAAGGGTAAATCTGAATCGGTAAT
>JAQFZB010000049.1:0-53167 GCA_034695165.1 Desoria trispinata
ATAACTTAATTATCCTTAATTTTAATATAAATAATACAAACACATTAAAAATTCAATCCTAAACGATTGTAATATTATTTGTGTTTACGATAGTTTAGAGGCAGGTAGATAACTTGTATGTGAAGTCGTTCGTTTTGAAAACGAAAAGCGTATTCTTTAAAAAATTGCCTCATTAGTTATAACAGTAGGCGTCATGAGGTCAAATGCATAATTGACTTATCAAAACGTTTTGCTGTATTTGAAGGAATGAATGCAATGCGAAAAATATATTCTAATAAACCTTGCAATTTTTAATAAATGTTAAATTTATATTAACTTACACTGTACTTTTTGTAAAAGGTTGGCACAACCCATGGATTAAACTGAAATCATAGATTATAATTTAATTCTTTGCAGTCGTTTGGGGAATTCTGAGAATTTCCTCGTTCCAACTGTGGAAATAATTTCTTCACCGGTCTACAGATTTTAAATATTTTTAAGTACATCAGGGTAGAAAGGTCAATGTCAACATGATATGGTGCATGATTTGGAATTTCGAGGACATTTCTTGCCTTTTATGTTGTCTAGAATGGAGTTTAAGTTCAATTACAATAACACGAAATTGGGGATGAGAAGGATTCCCTTTTATATTCTCTACTTTCCCTATTTTAATATTGATATTGAACCTTTATTAATGTGTCAACCATTGCTTCAACATACGCTTACACGATACATTGTTCTTCAGAAGGGGACACAAAGAAATAAATATACTGATTAGGTATAAAATAAACATTCATAAAAAGATTTTTTCATGTATCTACTATTAATAGAGTCCCGATTCTCCTTCACTCCCTACAAAGTAAATGAATATGCTCATGAAATCATTCTTCCATTTAATTGATTTCTGTTTGAGAAGAAGACGAAGATGCTAAAATCAAGAAGTGGGATTTCATTGCTTTGTAGTGACATGGGCATTATTGGCGGTTCTATGTCGTTTTCAGAAAGGAAATTGTTCTCTTACTATCCTCGTCGTATTTTGCCAATGCCAAAGTTAACATTACGTCATAAAAATCATTTTGTTGATATTTGTATGCGAAATTGATGTAGGGGACTCAAAACACGATTTACTAAATTTATTAAATCTCGTATATACATAAAAATTATCCCAGTTTTTTTCGGCACTTAATTATTTTCCTTCCATTATAACTATCACCATATGTAAACATTTGGAAATGTATATTTTTGGCTTTGACAAAAAATTATTTAAAAAACATTTATTGAATTCTGTTCATTTGTGAAACACGTGAGTAAAACTATGACCATATTAGTCTTTAAGGAGAAGGGGGTTTGTTTCATTCCATTCCATGGTCTAGAAATACAGACTCATAAAAAACAAAAACCCGTAGTAGTTGGGTTAGGAATGGGGGTAATAAAACGTTAACAAATAGAACCTTGCTCAGAATATACGATTGCACTGTTAAAGGACATCACAGAAACTGTACTCTTAGAAATGTATTTTATACTTCCCTTGATTTTATGTCTTTATTATCAATTTCACAAATCTATTAGCAATATGATTTAGTAAAGAAAATTATTATAGAATCCCATAGGAATGTTCATTTGGGCATCCCCTTCCTCCTTTGTTCTGACTTTTCCTTATGAAAAGAAATCTGCAAAATTATGATTATGTGTCTCAGCAATAGAATTCCTCAGTTATTGAAAATATATTTCATAAGCCTTCCCGTATTGATGTGGATCTTGATGATACGACTAATTATGATGAATATAATGGGACATTTCAATCCAGTAGGCCATGTAATATTGTGTTGAACTCACCATAGCATTGGCTCAAAATCTGACAATGTAAAGGAAAGTCACAGGTTGACGTTGGCAATTTTTGAAACCATGACAGCTGCAATTTAACATATTATAAAACAAATAAAATTTTTTCCATCTTTCATCAGCCGAAAAGCGGGGTCTAGTCATTTTAGCAGATTATGATGATGTTGGTTCTGATGTTGTTATTAAAGCAAAAAGTTGGAATTTGTTAGCCTACTAGTGGGAATTACTTCCACCCTATAAACCAAGATAATTATGCAGCTCCCACAATTGAAGTTTTGGGATTTGCATGCGTATTTATTGGCATGGCTTATACTGGGGCCTTACTTAACATCATTACTTTCATCCCCACCCCAGACAATCTTTGTGAAATCGTTCTTTAATCCGTCAGATTACGCAAAAGGAATTAATCATATTATATGAGAAATTACATGGATTTCTTCGGAATAATGCACACTTGATGAAAATGTGAGATATTTTAAATGTAAATACGACTCGCTCTTGTCAGTTGAACAGGAATCGAATCGTGGCGACAATATTTCTAATTGGCATTTCTAATGAATGCCAGACTACTGGATTGGCCGATTAATTATATTCAATAAAAAAGCAATTTCATTTTTGCCTACTGAATTTATCTTCAAATAGTCGTTATAAAAATGATTGTAATGAGTTCAATTAATTTTTGACACTTTATGTATTGTTCATACATCCGTTATAATTTATACAATGTACTAATACTAGCCATTAAATACAATAAATAATCTGGAATTGAAAGCAGTTACCGAAGTACTGGTCAATCTATATAATGTGAATAATTTGGTAACATTTTATTAGTAAAAATATAGGTCAGATCTTTTGAAATACATAATAATAAAGATTTATTAATTTTAATGTTTTAATTTAGGCAACTAGTAGTATGTGTAATAATTTTAGTTAAAACAATTAATTAAAAGAGTAAATTCTAATTACAAAGTTCAAATTGACACAATATTTACTCAATCATCATACTCGTCATATTTACTCAGTTTTTCAATAAATCTTTATTGTTACTGACGACACAAAAATATCAAAAATAAAATTTATGAACTTATTACTGGGTTGCGTTTTCTTTTAATATTATATTTTCGTAATTTTAGGTGTTGCTATTTCGATTATTCATATTAATAGTATAGGTTATTTTTTTTGATTTGTATTTATTCATTTTTTTATGAATAAAGTATTTACAATATTTCTGAATTGAAAAAGACTTTTGGACGTTGAAGCCGTCACTATTAGACTGAGTTTCAAATTTTACTCAACTCCCCAAAATCATTTTAAGACTATAATCTTGGTTATTCAAACTTAATTATGGTATATTTATATGCTATTATTTGTAAACATGATCGGATCATTTGTGACATCTCTGCCCGGGCATTCGGCGTTTATACCTATAACACCTAATGCAGAATCCTTAACATTTGATAGTATTATGTACTATTTAAGGTTTCAGCCTCTCATATCTTCAATACACAATATATGGGAGGCTGGGTCATAGTGCACCAATGCTTGTAAAAACCTTCACAAGCTTCAATTGACGTCATATGCATTGTATTTTGGCCATATAATCTCATGACAACGAGCGAGCTTCTGAGCATATTATATCGTCATAATTCCCATGTAAGAAGGAAATTGATTGGCCATCTGGTCACCAAGATAAAGAGCTTTGCATAAATTACGTTGATATCGCTTAAAAAGTACAGGAGCCTGCCTTAAAGCCTGTTGGACCAGACGCATCTCAACGTGGTCCTATCCAGGGACCAGGAAAGCCAGAGGGCCAGATTGCTTTCTTACTTACTAAAGAGATGGGGTCCAATTAATAGCAATAGCTCACTTCGAAGCCAATTATTTGACATGATCCATCAATCACCTCACAATGAGGATGTTCAGAAGTTGGGGCTGAGGAACAAGAATAGAGAATGAACCTCTCTCAACCCTTCTAAAGTACCAGACCCATTTCCTATCCAGTGAAAGCTAGGGTGCTTTAAATGGTAGATACACAACGAGTACAATTGATTGCAACAGCGGCCGTCGAAGTTAATTATCTGATTATCAGACTCAATTAATTACCTTTTAATGAGTATTTAGAAGTTATTAAGTAGTAATTAAGATAAAAACAAATCTGGTTTGTTTTTAATCATACTATGTTTGTTGTTTCAGACCAATATCGATTTAGGAAAATTATAGATTTCTTGGATGGATCTGGCTTTTACTTATAGATATCAACCCCACATCCATGAAAAAGGCAACCTACATTTGCAACTTTTCAGACGTTGCCCGATCTACACCAGGAGCTCGGATGAGAACCAGGGCCTAGAGAAATCTAGTAATGAATCCGTGTTGAAACACAACAGGGTGTTTTAGGATACGAAGTACATTATGTATGTAATAGAGATTATGCAGAATTGGTCTGCAGCTTGAGGTTTAACGGATTGATATAAAGGAATAATCTTCAAAACATCATTAGCATATAGTGGAATATATATAATTCCAACTACATGTCTATTTAAAGATCGCAGCCGTGTTGATTTTGCATTGGCTGAGGGCGTTACAGAAAAAATTCATCATTACGAGGATTTAATTCAAAGGGGAAAATATCCATTTTCATCTGGCCGTAAATTGGATGGGTTTTATAATTTCGAAGAAAAAATTAAGAAGGCTCTTCGGTTTTAGAGAAAGGGCGACTATACGACAGTTCATAAAACAGTGAACTATTGAATGAGAGGGGTGTATAATGAGAGGGTAGAAATAGTGACGGATATAATAGATTATGTATAGTAGTGAACGTGGGACATGGATACTTTGTCAGTTGTGACGTTTGATCCAATTATGCATATTTAGACATATTTTGACAAATTTATCTTTAAACAGAACTATGAAACTTTTTAAGTACATTACAAGGTGACCTTATCAACAATGGATTCGTCAACAAAGGTAAATATTTATAATAATAGAAACAGCATATAGAAACAGTAAAAGTTGGCATTTAAAAATTCTACTGACGGACTATTGAATTTTTAAGTTTTTGCTTACGTTTTAGCTTAAACGGTGATGCATAAAATCGGTCAGATCTTTCCCTGGAGAAAGTACTGTTTTATAATTAGAATTATTAACAGTTACTTAACTATTTAACAACAGGTATGTAATATTATGTATAAAAAACTTACAAAATGAATTTACAATCATTGAATCTCAAAATGCCTAAACAGAGACCGATCAGTGTTATTATTATTAATGCTGTCGCATATATAAGTTAATGTCTTAAAGCCTCTATTACATCGGCTTTCCAAATAAAGTATGAAGTTGTCCTAGGAATTTGACCTATAATGAAAGATTATCATACGTACGGATAAGAATAAGGTGTTGTTTCATTAATCGGTTGAAAGTGCCACAATATTGATGGTAACGTGATGACATCTCTGTAGACTTTCTGGAAATCCAAAAACTATCTGTAGCGATCCTTAGCGATCAGTAGACAACGCTTCCTCGAAAACTGATTTCTCTGGAGGCAAAAACTTTCATAATTCTTTCATGGATCTGAAATAAAACATGAAAGTATAATTAATAGAAATCATAATAATGCTATTTTAAACTAATCAAAGTTTATATTGAAGGTGGTATTCCTGTATGAAATTTATTTAAATCATATGCTGACATGTAATCAATGAATTTTATTGTAATAAAAAGAATTGGCATTTATTCAAATCAAGCCAAAATGTCTCAGATATGTTATATAAGTTGTGCATTATTTTACAACATTTGCTGCTATGCTAAATAAAATCTTAAAATCAAATGAAAAGTAAACGTGAAATTGTTATTTATAAATAATGAAAAAAATTGAAGAACATTTTGGAGATTTTCAATAACTTTGAATTTATTTTATAAATTAATTATTAAATTGAACTAATATTGAAAATTAATGTATTAATTTTCAAAAGAAATACTCACTTCAAGCTTCATACATTTCCATTTAACTATAAATTCTATGTCTTGGTCAAATTCCACTATTTTTCGTATTTTCCAGATTTTCCCACTATAACGGAAAAGACATGGATGGGAAATTCGAAAGGATTATCTTAATTTGAAACTACAATCTGTTACAATTGAACATAAAAATTGAGTACGGGAAAGTTTACAGTATATAAATAACCTTACGGTATTAATACGATATGTTAAGTATATGTATGACTATACCTTATTTAAGTGTTGATGCAAATGACAATCTTCAGATCATACAATTAAGGTGGAATGAGCTTGTGATGGGCCAAATACGAATGACATTCAAAATGTTTCCCGTAGAAAACGAACTCCTCCATTTGGAAATCAGCTTATGTTCTGTAACAGCTAATAGAAATTAATTTTATTTGTTTATATTACTGACATAGTAGTCCCAATGACTCAAAGTATTTTGCTTAATAAAGTATTGTAATTTGTAATTTATGGTAGGTAAATTTGATTACACATTAAATTGCATTAGATTTCAATTAATTATATATAACAATTATTATTGTTATAACGTTTTTACCTCTGAAGATCAGTAGAGAAATCCTTAATCTTATTTATTTATAGAATGACATTAACAGCAAATAATCAAAATTTAGTATTCGTATTAAATTTGTAAGATAAAGTTGACTTTTATCCTGTTAAATAGAATTGCACTTTGAAATAGAATTTTATATCACAGTAACAAACAAACGTGCACTTTGAAAACAATTTACATATGCACTTAGGCTTATATCACAGGATAAATACAATGGGAAGCAATAACCTCCACATTCGACTGAGTGTATGCTGATGCTGAGAATAAAAATATGATGAGGAAGATTTCTTTGTTTTTTTCAAAAGCATTACGCAACAGTGACTTTTCACTAAGTAAAAAAGTTCTCGAACATTTTGGCTATATAGACTGAACCCAACCAACTGAAGAAAAATTTAAGATGTTGCATTTCCTTTGGCCTTCGTAACTCATAGTAATGTAATACTCCTGTATCATATGTAAATATGTGTGTACGCATGCATGTAACATGCGTATGATAAAGATAGTGGAAGAATAAAAGTAGGGAGATGAGTAGTCGGAAGGACACTCATCTCCCTACCTTTGAACTAATAACAACAACACAATAAAGACCTTTTTCTCTTGTCACAAACTTTGTCTCATTATTACCCATAATATAATCGTACCTCATTATCCCTTACCAAACGATCCCAATAAACCAACAGGTTTATTACAGTAATATGATATGCATGATATCTCATGGAAATTAAAGTAAAACTTTCATCAACATAACAAAGACAAAATTGCAAATGGATCATTCACAATAAGTTCTGATATTTTTGAAATTCAATAAATTATTTATGTCTTGGTTTATTTAAGTCTAAATCTGTATATCCTGTATAATATTATTATAATATCCCAATATTTCGTGAAATTAAAATTTCGAGCTGTAAACGCATACTGTGATTGACAGAAATGCAATATGCGAGTGAATTTCAATTCCCCATTTATTAGTTTCAGTAATTTACATTTGTTATAAAATTAATGGAAGCTTAGGATAAATTGTTGCTTTTAAATAACATGAAAGTATTACTTTCAATAACCTTGAAAAATTAACGTCAAATACTTTTTGCAAAAATTCTTCAATTTAATCAAAAATTTGAATATAAAAAGTAAACATTACTGATTCCGTTTTTAACATGTATGATTAGCCAGAAATTAATTGAAAACTTTGAATTGCTAAACATACTATATAATTTCTTTAGATTCTTTATTTCTAAATGTCTAATTGACTTCTACATATAATCCAAAAATATATATTTCATCTGTGAAGAAACAATTTAACAGTCTACGTTTAATAGTTATTAATGAACATTCACATTCATATGTTATCACAACATGAGTATATTGTCTTAAAATTATTTTTTCAAATTGAAAGTAGATTCTAGGGTTTGCAACTGTTTAGTACAAAAATACAAATATATGTGTGCTTAATGAATTTTAATTGTATTTTAATATGATCAAAGGTCATCACTTTAAATTAAATTATTGGATGGAGCTAAAATCTTAGTTGAGGATGTGAACATAAACAAGAAGTAATATTTTAATGCTTTTCATAATATTATGTCACAGGTGCAGTGTGTGAACAGTTCATGAACATTTTGTTATATATATATATAGTGTAACTAGCAATGCGAGATAAGCGGATGTGAAGCTTCCTTTCGTCTTCACACTTCATGGTCATAATTAATAAGATAAATTCATAACCAACTTCACCAATACACAAAGGCAAAGCATTTCAATTTCTAAGCTATTTGAAGCTGCACCTAAAATGTATACATAGTGCCAATTATACCTTAATCATGTTTTTCTTAAATGATTTTAACTTAAATAATTTTCCTCCAATTCCCATCTCTTGAAAGAACCATGTCATAACCGTTAAATAGTTTAAGTTACCAATAAAAATACCCCAAAAGTATACCCTGAATACATGTACAGCTTTAGATTTCCACTACTGTATTGGAGATTGCTAGTTATTATTGTCAACCGCTGTAATAAAATCATTAAATTAAGCAACGGTGAAAAAATAAAATCCCACTTTCATAATTCCTGATTCTAATTTTTTGAGAAAAATAAATGGAAGTGTATATTTACTATTTATAACACTTTAATATTTAGCCCATTATGATTATGGAGAAACCGGTTTGCAATACTAAAGTAAGGGTAGAAATACAATCAAGCTTAGACAAAGGTTTTTATCTCACATGCATTCCATTTTCTTCTCCATGTTTCCAAATTATTCTGACAAGTTGTTCAATTTCTCCTTCGCAATGATGGATATTTATTTGTATCTCAGATGCAATATTAACTCTTTGATTTATGAGATCCATTTCAATCCGTTGAATTTTGTGTGTCAGTTTTTCCTCCACGGATATAGATTCGTATTTGAGTTCCATGAAATCTTTCTTCATACATGAAATTTGTGATATTGCCTTTTTATGGTACGAAATTATCCTCCTCACTTGCATGCAAACTTTATGGGATTTTGAGTATTTTGTTAAGAAACGATAATTTATTTTACATAAGTTTTTAGATAAGTTTTTTGATTTTTATGCAACATATTTCGTTATACATGGAGTTTGATGTGTTACATTCACCCGGAAATGTGAACTGGGGATAAACATTATGACTTTTAAAAATGGTGTTTTCAGCATTGGGTTGACACTACTGGAAGTCATTTAATACTTTCAATAAACAAATTGAAGTTGTAAAAGTTTCAAAAATGATTAGTAATGCAGTAGAAGGAGATTTAAATCAATTGTTGATTTCAAAACCACTTGAATAAATGTGATTTAGAACTTCATATTCATTGTTTGTATTTGTCCACAAAATCAATATTGTAATATCAGAAAGAGCTAGTTCTGTCGTCGGATTTTGATTTATATAAAACAATTGCAAAATTCACAAGGACTAATTACTTTCTGCTTTGAAAGTACCATGAACTACAATCCGTAATTGAAAAACGTTGATTGAAATTTTGGTCTTTAAAATTAAAGGATTAGGAAATGAAGGCGGAAACATAATTTAATTATGTAGCTATAGCAATAGGTTAGACCAATAATGGTAATGCCGATGGAACAACTAGGATATTTCCCGAATGTATTAATACCTGTAGGGATAATTGCCCGTGAAATAAAAAAAATATTATCCAATCAAATCTAAAATAACCTTTCACACCTTTCTCCTTTAATTCACTAATATAAGATCACTATGTGCGGAATTAAAGATATTACATTTTTAACCATTTAATATCTAGGAGTCAATGAATAACTAAGTGTGAGTATTAATGGGGAAAAGAAATGAAATTTAAAATTAGTAATGTAATCTTTAAAGGTTAGATAATTCAGCATACCTAACCAATAAGTATTCAGATATGAAATACATAAATATGGAATAACCCCATCAACTTTCAACAGCATTAAAGAATTATCTTATTTTTATTGCACTGATTTCCACAATATAATCTTCATCATGTGAAATTATTTAATATCAAAAAATTAACTAAATTGTTTTAAATAATACTGCTTCAATATTTCAAGCTTTTACAGGCAACTGTCAACACGGGAAATTATAAATACTGGAAAATATTTTCATGTGTGGTTGTGTTTACACGCGTAGATATCCACACGGGCAGTTGAGCATACGGGCAGATGCCATAGAATCCAAATTCCGAACATTAAAAACATTTTGTTCGTTTTTGATAATTAAATATTGTAAAAATTGCCCACAATATAATTAATATTTTATGTATTCACTGTCATAAATACATTCTTTTACATTCCAAATCTCATCCAAATAATTCTCCACATCATTTTAGAGTTGCCAATGGTAAAATCCCATATTAAAAGAAGGCTTAATCTGTGCATATGATATAGCTGCGAAAGGATTACAAAACAAAGGCGCATTGTGCCTTTAGCGTATATTTTAATTTTTTACTTGGGAAATTAAAAATAGGGTAATAATGATGAGTATATATATTTGAGTTATCGATTGAGGAACAATTGGTAACAGGGACAATATGATCTTTGTGTTTCATAAACTATTCATATGTTTCAAGTTCCGTCGTAATTCAATCAAAATGCCAAGGGATGGTTTAATCAATATTTCTGTAATCTGCTATATTACAATCCACTTGTAATAATTAGTTACAGTACAGGTATTAGGTATAGCAAACATTGAACTACTTTACTTTAATCTTCTCAACCTTGGGTAAATCAGGTCCTTTTTTAAGTATTGGAACAATGCTTTATGGGATGTCTCGGTGTCTGTCTGTCTGTCCGTCTGTCGGCACGATAACTCACGAACGGATGTACATTTTCGAATTCTGTTTTCGCCATTCGTAATAAGAAGTGCCAACGAGGTTCCCATTAGATTTTGGACGTTCCAGATCACCCCCTTGGGGAGGTGTGGTCAATCTTTAACATATGTTAAATTACAACCCCCATTAAATATGGTGGCGTTAGAAAGCCCTAGTAACGAGCTTTCAAAAACACTATATCACTATGGGGGTGTGACCACTCCTGGGGGCAGGGGGAGGAGTTAAAGTTATAATATATGGGGCAACGTGAGATTTACGCGCCATTCACCTCGGAAACTAATTTCAACGGTAATTAGGTGGATATTACTGGTAACGGAAAATGGGGCAATGTGATATTCTCTCATTTTTGACATTTTGACACCTAGTACATCTTTTTAGAGCACATTATGTGTGCCAATACTTTGGTATATCCGTTTCAATGGTTTATTCTACAGTCAAATAAATGCATTGCTAGGAAAGGGTTACAATCATACTGTCAGTATTTTACTCAAATGTGTACATACATATAATAAACATATTTTAGAGAATAATAAGAGAAGAGAACTCAATAGAATAAATCCATGGTCATCATAACCTGATACGAATTCTGCCAATTCCTGTAATTAAGACATAATTTATATCGTATTTACATATATTTATTATTTAATTATAATTCAATTTATTTGATAGTTTTTTTTACTACATATAATTTTTATTTTAAGACCATATCTGCTGAGTCTGAATTAATACCTTTGGGATTGGCTATGCAGGCCTGAAATGAATACCTACAACATCAATCACATTTTGCAAATTAGGTCTTCCGCCACTTAATGCAAATGATTATTTGACAGAAGAAGGGATGCTCTCCTGAGAATTTCTCCCGAGAGAGGAACATCTTGTCCAAGCTTACTTCGATACATTTCTTCCATTATGTGAACAAATTTTAATTTGAAAATCATATCACAAATGAAATTCATTCAAAGATTCATAATTCTCTACTGGAAGCTCATCTCTGAGCTTGGACTGAGGAAGGATATCGATACAAAAGAAGGCGGATGATGACTTCCTAATTAGAAACCATGCAATTCGGGGCATTTGTTGGAAGAAAAAGAATCAATGGGATGTTATTGTTTCTCTCCATGACACGGTGAACAAATACCATGGAACATTCATTGAACAAAGGTTGAACAAATATTAGGTCAAAATCTTCCTTCATGAGCTTCTGAATTAATTATTATTGGACAAAAGCTTAAAGTCAAACCACTTTACGGAACAATATAAACAATTTACCACTTGAATATCCTCCGACTCATAAAGTTCCCTACAATATTCTGGAATGAGTTGAGCAAGAAAAATCAGTATAGATTGACGTTAACATTCTACTCCTTCTGTTCCATGATAGTTAGGGAATCAGCTCCATTCTTGTTATATAAATTACTCATCATGTCCGGAAATCTATTGAAGAGACCCCCCTCATTGCACTGGAATTAAGGAATCCATCCTTGATGGGACTGATGACTGTCACATTGTGTCCCTTCCGTGTCAGTTCTTTTAGCAGAGGGAGATTGCAATCCCTCAGTAGAGAAATAAATGATAGTGGTCTAATAAAGGATAAAATATATTTTGAACATGACTTTTATGAGCTAGAACATGAGCAGAATGTTATTAATCACATAAGCTATAATTTACAAATGATGAGTTGGAAATGATGGGAGAATGATATATAACCGGCTCATGAATGTTTGTTTACTAAAATTAAGGCTGCGTGTTTGTTTGTTATTATGCTATCAATGTTATTATTATTATTATTATTAAATCTTTATTAATGTGTTTAGCAAATTCATTAATACATATTGCATAATGTTCTTCCATAAGTAACACTTAAAATAAACCAATTAACTTTTGCATATATAAGTCATAGTATTAGTAGTGAATTGACGTATTATTTCTATCATTACAAATGATATTGAAAATAGTTTTCTTAAATTGGGAGTAACTTAAGTTGTTTAAACACAAATCTTTTGGTAACCAATTCCAAAGTTGTACCGTCCTATATTTAACAGACTTTTTAAATTGTTCAGTTTTAAATATATAATTAACCATAAGAGGACATGTTCTGAGATGATTTCTATTGGACATTTTTAGATTACCTAATAGAAAACTCTTGTAGGCGTCTTTGAGTACAACAAAGTTCCTACGCTCTTCAACTGTTAAAAAGTTACATTTCCTATACAATGAATAGATGTCTATTCCATTTCTTGGATTGAATTTTTTCCTAGCTGATTTAACAATTCTAGGATAATAGTATTCAATTAAAAGTCTGTCAATTCTCCTTTGCAATTGCGCTAAAGAGTGACTTGGTTGAACTGCCCAAAGTTTTATACCATAATCAATAACTGAATGAAGATAAGAATTTATCATAACTTTCATTACATATGGAGAAATATACCTTTTTATCCCCTTAATGAATTTAATTCTAGATGCCACAATGCGATTAATATATTCATAATGTAAATCAAACTTAAGGTGTGCATCAAGTATTAGTCCCAAGTATTTAAATTGATATACTCTTTCTACAATATTATTGCGTATAGCTATGTTAGTAATGTTGTGGTCGCCAGATTTGTCTTTCTCCTTATGGAAAATTAAAAACTTTGTTTTGTCAAAGTTAACTAAAACTCCATTTTGCTCACACCATTGACAAATCTTTTCAAACTGTATTGTTATCTGACTTTTCAACTCGTTCGTATCCTGACCACTTACATATATAACAACATCGCCTGCATATAACAGATGTTCACAGCTTATGACACTACTAATTGAATTACAATATAGACTCCATAATAGGGGGCCCAGAGCGGAACCCTGACATATCCCCCTGTTAAAACTATAGTATACATTAGATTTATCAAAATTGAACACCCTATTTCTAAATAACTCCCTAATAATTCTTATGTACCATGGTTCAAGATTAAACTCTTTCATCAATTTACGGATTAAGAGGTTTTGATCGCACGACCCAAACGCATTTGAGAAGTCAATAAATAGAGCCAGTACTTTCGTTTTAGGTTTATCCAGCGACTCGTAAATATAATCAACAAATTGAGTTAAAGCTGTGATACAGGATTTTCCTTTTCGATAAGCATGTTGATTTTGACATAATTTTGTTTCAACTCTTATTGATAATCGATTAAACAAAAATTTTTCAAATATCTTACAATAAATATGTAGTATTGAGATTGGTCTATAACTTTTTACTTGGGTAAGCGAACCTTTACCCTTGTATAGAGGAATAACTAAAGCAGATTTGAAGCTTTGTGGAATCACACCCTCTCTCAAGAATATTAAAAAATAAATTGTCAAGAATTTGGAAAAAACATTTTTACAAGCTTTGATTAAGCTGGAGGATGGAGTTTTTTCACTTGATGTGACTTTGTTTTTGACAGACTTAATACAAGAATCTATTTCAGTTATACTAATATGTAAATTTCTGTCTGAATCCATGCTACCTATATAGTCAAAGTCTGCTATATATTGTGTAATTTCCCGATTCATTTGTGCCTCAGTTACTAGAGGATTATTCTTTACTACAAATGAATCAGCAAGGAGATCATTAATTTGACCCATGTCAGTTACTTTTACTGTGTCTACCATAATTGATGTGATTGGTTTTCTACTTTTTTTCCTAAAGTTAGTTAACTCATCTACCGTGCTCCACAGTGAGCTAGAATCAACGCTCTCTTTAAATTTTTTCCTAAAATATGCTCTTTTACAAGATGTCAGTTTATTGTTAACCCTATTTCTTATATTTCTATATTTCTTCCAATCATTTTCTACTTGTGTTTTAGTAGCTAACTTGAATGCCTTATTTCTACATTTTATCATATTTGCAAGCTCAGGGGAGAACCATGGGGAAACTTTACCTTTTACAAAACGCCGTTTTAATGGCGCATGTTTATCTAAAACCGAAATTACATGATTGTTAAAGTTCAGGAATTCATCATCAACTGATGTAGGATTCTTACTAGAGATGATATGATTTTGTTTATAATTGCTTATATCATTTTCTAATTCTGTAAAATTAATTTTGTTATAATTACGACTATATATACATCGAGGTGGAAACTTATTCTTAGGTAATGCTCTAATTACAAATATCATTTCATGATCTGAACCACCAAATGGAAATTGTCCGTGTTTACAGTATTTTTTAACGTCTGTGACAAACAAGTGATCTATTAATGATATCCCATTATGTGTGGCCTTTTTAATTAATTGCGTTAAATGTTGAAGAGCCCGACTGTTTGTATTATACTTAACAACACTTTTAACCCGAGTGAGAGCTTATATAACCACTATGTCCGTCAGCCCGTCTGTTTGAAAGACGATAACTCAAGAACTCGTTTACTTATCTTAATCAAATATTACACACTTACCAACCATGTAAAAATACAGATTGAATTCGTAGATGAGCAAAATTGGTCAAGTGGTTCGCCGTTGAGGTGCCCCAACAGTGTTTTTTCCGCATTTATTAGGCGCTTATAAAAATAATCAGTTTTGATGTAATATAGCATAAAATGACACATGATTAGTAGTTTTAATTAAGTACAAAGAGAAGCAATCCTCACTCGGGCTTCACAAAGCTGCACTGGGGGTTTTACTAAAAGTACACATACATTTCTTGCTACCATAAAAAATCATTGGCCTGTGAAAATTTTACATTTTTTAAACCTTGGAATCTTTATTTCCATTCTTTTATTAAGTATTGGAACAATACTTTATGGGGATGTCTTGGTGTCCGTCCGTCTGTCTGTCCGCACGATAACTCACGAACAGATGTACATTTTCAAATTCTATTTTCGCCATTCGTAATTAGAAGTGCCAAGGAGGATCCCATTAGATTTTGGACGTTCCAGGTCACCCCACTTGGGAGGTGTGGTCAATGTTTATCAAATGTTAAATTACAACCCCCATTAAATATGGTGGCGTTTAAAAGCCCTAGTAACGAGCTTTCAAAAACACTATATGACTATGGAGGTGTGACCCCTCCTGAGGGCAGTGGGAGGAGTTAAAGTTATATTATATGGGGCAACTTGAGATTTACGCGCCATTCACCTCTGAAACTAATTTCAACGATAATTAGGTGAATATGTTTTGTTACAGTAAATGGGGTAATGTGAGATTCACTCATTTTTGACATCTTGACACCTAGTACATCTTTTTAGAGTACATTACATGTTCGATTACTTTACTACATCCGTTTCAATGGTTTATTTGTTAATCAAAATGAATGATATATTTCAAAGACTTTTCAGTTGAACAAGTTGAGACGACTAACAAATATTGCATATAATTTTACAAACTCGATAATCATCATCCTACATCATACCCCCAAAATTATAGCAAACAATGCAAATCAAACGTCCAACAACTTCCTCTGAAAACAATTCTGATGTCTGCTAGTGGCTATAAATGTAAGCTGAATGATTTAAGATATCTTTATGTCTTAGAACGTATTCACCCAATGGATTACAGTATACAGAACACAGGCTTTATTAGAAGATCAATGAAAGGGAGAGAATTCTGTTTGACTTTCTTTAGGAAACCTTCATCTCCAATTACTGTCCTTATATGCCCCAATTAACTGTTCATCATTGAAATGACACACTTCAAGCATTACCAAAATTTAAGCAAAATTTAATAAATACCGCTCAAATAAGGGAAGTAATCATGGGCACATCATGTCTTTTCCTGCGTGTTTATTCTTCCTCCTTGGAAAATGAGCCCCTTAATTCCCCCATAGCCAAGAAAAATATGTTCTTCAAACCCCTTTTAGCAAACTCCAACTTTGAAATCTGCTACATCCTTATCCAGAGGCCAACTGCTTTAGTGAAAAAATAATTAATTAAAATGAATTAAAAATGGCAATTAATTTGAAAACTATTAATTAAAATGTAAACCAAAAACCGGCACTACTTAAGTAAACATGATTTAAACTGTTAAATAAATTCTTCCTTAGTGATGAACAAATTAAATCAGGTAAAATGACATCAGAAAAACGTCAAACGTAGCGAAATCTGTACCCAAATAATGGAAGTTCTTTATTTATAGCGTTTTCCTTATTTTACAGTTTGAGTTTAATGCAATAAAATACTAAAATAAATTGTGGTTGCATTTTAAACCAATTTTAAATTGAGTAGAATAATATTTACCACCTAAGTATAAGCTAAATTTGTTCCCATTTCTGGTTATCCCACCCGTGAGTGCAACGAGCTTGCAACGCTTCGGAGTTTGGGAAAGCCGTTAGACAGACGCCACCTACCTTACTTCTGATGTTTTTTTCGGCCGTATATTCCCATTTCTGATCAGTTCTATTTGAGCATGGCTTCAGCTTGGGTATGCCTTCCTGGATACAATAACTTTTTTGAAATAATGTTTGTTTAAATCTTCCCTTATCGAAGCTTTAATTGTTTTGTCTGGTCCCCAAATCCAATTCTGGGTTATTTTTACTTCCACGCAAGGTTGAGGACTCGGTTCTCCTTTTATTTTTTCAACATCAACACACAATCCTGTAGCCACATGTTTCATTTTTATTGAAGCGACAGTAGTGAAAAATCCGAAAAGTAAAATCTGAAAAATTTCCATCTTGAAATTTGTGCCTGAAATGGAAAAATTAGTAAGTTTTCCGAGCCAATTTTTTTCTTATCAGAATTGTTAATTACTTTGCAATGCTTGGTTCAAATTTTTACTTGTTGATCTGATTCAAATACTTGCAGCAGTGAATTATTTTTAACAGTTTTTTTTCCAGATTTGCATTCCTTCATACTATTGTATCCTTTGTTACAAATCAAACAATGAATAATAAAGTAACAATATATTGTTGTGTGACGCAAGCGGATTAGGAAATAGTAGTCCATATATAATATCTTCTTGTAAGCACAATAGTCTAATATTTTTTAGATATAATATATTCTATAAGGTTTAATTTTTGTTTATTGCAGGTGAAACAAATATTGACGATATTTGTGTAATTTGTATGTCGCTATTGTAAACCCAAAGTATATAATAACCTGAACATATGGATCTGGACAATTCACTCCGAAAGGCAACAATATAAATGGATTATACATATGCAAAAAGAATTTACTTTTGTAAAGAAATAAGTTATTATGCTTTACCATGTGAATGGGTCAGCATTTTTATATTGATGTAAATTAATAATCTATTTGGAACCGTCGGATAATGAATAGAATAGCAACATAATTTACTCCCCGATATCTTATATTCTTTCATTCCAGGATCATCTCATCAGTTTCAAAACACATCATTCATCCTATCCTGTCATCATATCATGCTAAAATTTGAGAACATTTCAACCGTCAGAGATGATCCAATTGGGAAATTATTATTATATTTATGAAGTATATTTATTATTCCATTATACATTTATTATTTACACATGTGTCTAGAAAAACAATGGTATTTTAGGTATGAACAATAGGTAAAGACAAACGCATGTCTAACAGAGAACAAAAGTTCATTTAACAAAAAATTTTGTTTGTTCTATTGTGTATAAAAGTAATATCAGTGATCAATAGTTATTTGTAGGGATTTTATTTCTAGTTTCCATTGCAATTGTTTTGCCGTAAAATAATTGACAAAGAACTAATAAGATTTGACAAGCTCTTGTATGTCGCTGAAACTGAAAATGGTTGGGGTTGCTTTTTAACCATGTAATAATAGGTTATTGTCGAAAAAGATTTAGCTACACTGTATGTGCAATAAACGTATCTACCAAAGTATTGGCACACACACATGATGTAAAAAATAGATAAGATTTCAAAAATGAGTGAATCTAATTTCGCCCCATATATCGTTACCAAAAATATTCACTTAACTACCGTTGCAATTAGTATCAGCGGTGATAGGCGCGTAAATATCATGCTATCACATATAACATAGCTTTAATCCCTCCTACAACCCCCAGGAGTGGTCACACTCCAACAATCATATAGTGTATAGTGTATAGTGTAAATATTATGGGGGTTGTAATTTAACATATAGTTAACTTTGACCACACTTCCGGCTGGTAAAAACATAATTTAAAATATCCGTTCGTGAGTTATCGTGGTGTCGTGCGGACAGACATACACCGAAACATCCCCATAAAATATTTTGCTAATACTTAATAAAGAAAATGTTATATAGTTGTTAGAAATAAACCTAAATACTAACTACATGCCCATTTGAATATCTCTTATTACATGATATGGTTAAAAAATAATCCGAAATACTGATTGCAATGCTGAAGTGCAATTTATACAATGGGTATAATACGTTCTACTGGTCGGTTTTCGTACTGAATTCTATTCCATTACATAAATTTATTATTTATACTTGTGTCTAGGAAAGAATGGTATTGTGGGGGATGTATAATTAGTCATGAAACACAAGAAACTTGAATTTACTGTGAAAGACAATAACTCTAACAAAACTTATTTACCTCATTTAAATTGCATAACGAAGGGGTGTAAACTGTTTTTAAAAACCAAACGGAGATTTAATTCTAATTTACAGTTTCTATTTCTAGAAGTAATGTTTTCCTCCATTTTACTTCAGGTTTTGGGGTCTTTGTGCCATTTCACGACAAAACGGAGGGCAAATTCGAACTCCCCCTTTAAATTTCCTTTAAGGATCAACGCTTAAATCGATTTGACCCTTGACCCTATGTGATAATCCTTTACACCTTATATGGTCATCTAACGACAAAACTGAGGTCAAATTCTAAATCTCCGTTTAATTTTCCATAAGTATCAACGATTCACTCGATTTGACTTTAGATTATGTTTGACCTCACTTTAAACGTCATGAGGTCATTTGACAATAAAGCGAAGGTCAGCTTCGAAGTATCGCCTATATTTCCTATAAGTATCAGGAGTTTTCCCGAAAAACAAAGTTTTGCTCAAACACCATGGGGTCCCCCTTTGGTTTTTGAGGCGTAACCTCTTGATCTCCGTGACGCTTTGACCTACATGTCCCGATTTCTTATTGTGCCTGAGATATAGATAATTTGTACCAAGTTTCATAATAATTCGTTCTTCAGTTCTCGAAATATCCATCGGGTGTACAGACGGACAAACGTACGGACAGAGCAATATTATAATGGGATTTACACCCTTCATTTCATTGTAGCTAAAGAAAAGAATCTCAGATATCAATAGCTCTTTATAAGGGTTAAATGTTTCTATTGCAAATGTTGTCCAGGAAAAAAATTGACATAGAATTAATAGGATTTGACAAGTGCTTTGTTCGTTCGACAATTATGTGGATTTAAGAATTTAAAAAAGGAACTATTGTAAGGTAAAGTGTAACGAGAAAAGAGGGGAAAATACGTCACAGTATAGCACAAGCTGCAGGAAAATGAAGATGAAAACTCTCTTGATTTTTTGCCTGCAATTGTCAGTTTCCTTAGTTTCTTGTGATTACGAACTGGTAGGGAAACTTATCAAGGAATCAAATTTAAATGTTCATTTGGTGATATCAGGCCGTACCAACGAAGTACGCAAAATTCTTCAAATGTGCCACAGCAATAAAATCCCCGTCCTTATTGAACATAAATCAACAGAACAATTGAGAGAAATGGAAGATTGTACAGGAGTCAAATGCTCGGTTGGAAAATTGCCGTTGGAATTAAAACTCATCAAACAAACCAAAGGTTATGTAACTCTTATAGCAACAGATAATTCACACGATTTCCACTTTATGAATGACATAATGAAGCAGTTGGTACATCTTAATCCTGCCATTGTCATGATTAATGACCCCGAAGAAAAATCCGAAAGGATAAACCATCATCGATGGATTCCACTAACCTCCATGATTCTTTACATCAGAGGCAGAGATAAAATGATAACACAGAAATTTGTTGCCTACGAATCTCCATTTCAAAATATCCTCCCTCCAAATCCATCGCAGGAAGATTTCTCTTTAGGTTTCATTCGTGAGAAATATAACGAAATCAACAACCAATTCGTTGGCGATGAAGAGGTTATTTTCCAATTGTATTCTCACTTTGATGGGCAACTTAAGGACTTAGACATTTGCATTGGCCGTACACCCCTGGAAATTAAACTAAATCCACATATCACAGACATAGCAGGATACTGCGCTCTTCTTACAGTGGCAAAGGCTCAAAATCTTTCGGTCATCTGGAAACTGAAATATCTTGACATAACTTTAGGGAAGTTTGAGACCATGACAGCTGAACTGCAGGAGTACTTAAAGCACAAGAAAATTATATCAACGTTTCCTCATGGTTCATCGACACAAAATCTTGGAATCGTGATTGTGGCAGGTTTTGATGATATTGGGGTTGGGGTTCTTATTAGAGCATGGAGCTGGGAGTTGTGGGCATGTTTCCTCTCATCTTTCATTGGGCTAGGATGGTTGGTTCAGTATATGGGATCATCTGGGAATTTCATGGAAACACTGGTGTGGATTGTATCAACTTTGTTTAATCAGGAGGACGAAGATCAGGGGAGAGCAGCGTTTAAGAGATTTTGGTTTGCAGCTCCTTTGATTATTGCTTGGGGCTTTGCAGCTCTACTTCTTGGTTTTGCATACACTGGATCTCTCACTTCATTGCTATCATCCCCTCCAGCTAAGCTGACCCCTGACAATCTATGTGATCTGATAAAATCGGACATTCCAATCATTTCCCTTTCATCTTTCCCAGGGATTGTAAAGAAATACGGAATAATCTACGATGATAAGGAGTTTCTCATATTATCTGAAAAGTTGCTTGAATATGAACGCAACAATGCAAACCTGAAAAATATCTGTAATATTACAAGCAATATCACTCAATTGATCAGGAATCGTGTCGTGACAAACATCTCACCGAATGACACTTTTCAAAAGGAAAAAAACATGAGTCATATAGGGCTGGCTGATGTTTCATATTCAATGGCATTTGGAAAGAAACTTGAGCTGTTTAATCTATCCACAGGAGTTATCGTCAACATGACAAATAAACTACCATATGCATTTCTGGACAGACAATCGGAGCTGGAACTGTACTCAAAAATATCATCATTGAATGGAGATCGTCACGTAACAAAGGAACTGGGACGAACAAAAATGACCACAACATCATTTTGGTATGGAGACAGAAACTTTTTATATCCGGTCGTCAGTCGTAGGTTGGCTCAACTTGCGGAAGGAGGTTTTATCGATATGTGGAGAAAGTACGAGCACACCACAAAACCACTGTCAAAGCTAACTATTGGAGATCTGAATAAAATCGTTTATTCCTCAAAGATGTCCATGAAGAAAGAAAATGAAATTCCTGAGTACAGACAAATGAAATGGGAGAATATGTACATATTCATGTACGTCTATGCCTATGGGGTGTTGATTTCATTTGTAGTTTTCATTTGTGAATGCATATATGATCCATTGATGGAAAGGATGCCATCAATAAGGGCACGATTTAGGCGTGCAGTTGCAGCCTATCATATTGCACTGCAGCTCATGAATGATCAGGTTATCGAATTTAGTCCATAAAATTCTACACTATCCATTGCTTATGAAGCCTCATGAGCAACATTCTGGTTGGTTTACGTTTTCATTTTGCTCGTTAATGCTGAGGAGTTTTAAATAAGTTGTATTAGCAAAACACGTTTTTAAAAACTTACTGTGCAACTTCAATGGAGCCCGAACCTTAAAGTGTTGCAAGCTTTTATTGCCATGTAATCATTATTTAGGGTTATTTTTACTTCGGGTTATTCCATATCATATGTAGCGAATATTTTCAAGTTGCCAGGTTGCCATTTATTGACATATTCTTAACTTCAATAAAGTTCAATAAATTTTTCCCTATATAAATACGGTACCTATAATCGCGACCCTCCACCATGTTGGGTCTCGCCATTCGAGAACCACTTGACCGATTTTGCTCATCTTCAAAATTAATCTTCGTATTGGCATGATAAACAAGTGTGCAAAATTTCATAACGATCAGTCAACCCGTTCGAGAGTTATTGTGCCCCCAGACAGACATACAGACAGACACAAACACGGTTCCATAAGGCCTAAGGTTCGGGCTAAAAAGTTAAAAAATTACAATTAGCATAGTGAATTCCAGTGAATTTCTCGCTTTAAACTTAGAGTTGAAAGTAATAAATGTTGTGTTGTGTGTAAGTACTTAAATTTTTTTTAATTTCAGATAAATTTTTAGAATATTTATATTGCATTGTTTAGTTAAAATTATTATAATGTTTAAAGAACCAGAAAGCGCGTGACAGTTTAATATTTAATAAGCATTTATCTTTCTGTAATTCCAATGTAAAACTTATGTATGCGGCTATTATGGTGACATTGTGACCTAAGGAGGCTAAAGCGTTTGGTCAGAGACCGCAGACTTACTCTGTGGCTGTAGGATATGCTGGGAATTTTAATAGAAATTTAGGTCATGAATATGAAAACTTTAAATGACCTACTAAAAGTGTGCACAATATGGATCCTAGCCCCGTTGACTTTGTTCACGATTCAAAAAGAAAGAAAAATTGTAAATAAACCTAGATTTATTTTAAATTCATGGATACTTAGTTAATAATTGTGGATATTTTCATAGCTAAATCGAATGAAGATTAATGAATGAATAAATTAAAATTCATGGTCAGCTCAGCATCACAAAAATTCAGTTATTTCATGAACTGATACAGATTAGAATTAGATTATCATTTATTTCTTCCCCAAAAGACATCTGATACAAAGATGTATGCAGTATCTGTTATTGTTTAGTAACCAATAACAGATGTTTACTTATAATGTGAAATGGGAATCAACTACTGGTATGACCAAATGTAATTAAGGATTTTTCCTTAAATAAGCTTAAATCTATCCTCCTATAGGAATTTACATATTTGACACTATTTTAATGTTGACTCTGGTTTCCGACTCAATCAATTCCTGATTGATAACGGTACTCCACTCCCCAATTTTAATTAAAATCATGGCTATTTACTGTTATCTTCTGTTCATGTTATTCACCTAATTTTAAAGAACGTGGTCCATGAATTATTGAAATTAAAATTAATTTTTAAACGTATTAAATGAGAATAATTTTCATATGGGAACAAACAGAAATAGAAAAACAAAATCATAATTATCCAAGAATTCCTTTCATCTGCAAAGGTTCTTTTCCCTTGAAAAGCTGTTCGGTTAGTTGTTAGTTCACCTCCTTCCTGGAATACTAGACCCATTCCTGCATCAAAGTGGGAATTCATATGACAATGGAACAGCCAAAGACCTGGATTATCTGCACGAAATCGTATTACAACCCATGAATCATAATAGTTCCTAACCTAATCTCTTTCGTCCACAAATGGTACATCATGTGCCAAAATGTATACCCATGGAGGTGGAAGGGGTGACCGGAATCACCGTAATCGTTTAATATCAGTTCCACGATATGTGTCAAGAATATATTTTTTACAATTCAATTTCAATTAAAGTAATATCAATTGTCTAATTACATTGTCATTACCTGAATATACCTGAATACCTGAATACCTGAATTTCAATATGTTGGAATCTGGAAGTTGTTCCCCATTTAGCATTTTAATGAAGCCTGGTTTATCTAATCCAGATATACTGTAGGCTATATTGTTAAATCCCCTTTTATAGCTATCAAATGGGTTAACCATTGTCCGGGTTATAGATCACCATGCTCTGATTTACATATCGTAGGGGTTGTTCTTCAAGCGGGATACAATCCATTAGTTTCAGAGTCACCGGATTTTTGGGAATGGTGGTCTGGCGAAGGATACTTTCATGGGGTCATATGGATGTTGGGTGAATCCATTAATCGTTTCCGTCACTTTGGGGTGAATTGCTCCCTTCGAGAGATAAGAGGATATTAATCCTGGATCTGTAAATGGAAGGATTGGGTTCATTCCTTAATATGAAACCTATAATGATATTATTATAACCATGTCTCTCAGGACGCCCTTGAACCCCCATTGGATTTCTACGGGATTGACTTTCCAGAACAGATGATCCAGAAGAAGTACTCTCTTTATATTTTAACACGGCATGAGAATAAGGTCTGGAGACATGTGCTTCTGGATAAGGATTGATATTTGGATAATCAAGCTTGAAAGGGTCAAAACTTGATTCTGATCTTATCCAGTACTGAGATCCTGGAGATCCATTCAATGTCACAAGATAAGAAACTCTAGTTCCAGTAGATACTGTTGCACGGTGAACTGGAGCCACACGATGGGTATCTACGCCATCTGTCCCAATCCCTTCCAACTTATGTTCATCTATGGAGAAGATATAGAAAAACAAAAGAGATGGATTGACTATCCGGAATCTGCAATAATTATACTTATAGCTAGGGTTATTTTTTTACAATAAGTACCCCATACCTATAGGTTTTTCCAGTTTCCACTTCAAAAACCGGATATCGTTCCTCATAGCTGGCATTACAGGATACATTTTTGAATCTGGCATAATCACACGGATAATCTCCGTATCCATTAATGAGACTGCCAATGGAAGTCCCCCTCTACTTAGTTTTGTTTATTCATACCATTCCTGCAACTTATCCATGGGATCTGATCACTTATTATTATTATAGCACCCCAAAGAACAGCTCCGTGTTGGGAAGGGTGATGGGAATGATACCTATGGAACGTTAAACTTTACTGTTTTTACTATCTTTTGCTATGAATTTCATATCAGGTATTAAATAGTATACCAATAGGTGCCCGTCTGATTAACTTGGAACTGATAGATGTAGCTGGAGTTGTAAGGGATATCACACTGCATTAACATCCTAGGCCCATCTTCCCAAGGAGTTATGAATTGTTCCAGACCATCCAAATTCACTGATGTATTGGAACCATCTTGTATTTTATTTTTGACTTTTATACTCGAAGTGTTGGACCTGGAAATTGATTGTTGAATCCCAAAACTACTTTTGGAACCCCATCTGGATCATGGAGGAAATAACTGGCTTCCAGATTATAAGTGACTTGTCGAACTCCAGTGCCCTGATTTAAGATGCAGATCAGGATTATAAGACGTAGGAATATATTTCCATTTCCAAGGAGTATCATTACGATTTGGATAGGGTTATCGGAAGTGTGGTGAAAGTGAAGTGTATATGAATCCAATTTCAGATAGCAGTGAACAACGTATGTGTATAAGTGATTGACATGGAATTATCAGCCCATCTGCATATTGTCATCATAAAAAATTTAATTGATTATCATAATTGTGCAATACAATATTTACACAAGGGCATATGCCTCTTGTGGTTAATGTCAGTTTTTGAATATCTTTAATAAAATGACGAAGTTAAATAGAGTAATAGTTGCTAATGGGGCATACGTTCCCTCGCATAATCCACGGCTACATACAAGTAAACTACTTAAAATAGGTGAAAGAATTAATTAAAATGTTATTGGTTGATTTTAATATATTTCTAATATTTATTATTTATGCAAAAATCACAGCGTATGTTTACATTATGTGTATTAATACTTTGTTTTTAAGGGTCTGCAATTTTTATGAGCATACCTTGAAAGACACATATGCTAAGATTTTGCTCATTAAATAGGTATAATTCCAATCTCCCGGATGACTAAAAATTTAAATATAACGGAAAATTAATAAATAAATAGTTTGAATTAAGTTTCAATGATAGAGATATTCAATACAAACCGGATTTGTAGTAGGAAATGAAAGATTTTTCGAAAGTGTATATGTTTGTCCAGCAATAAAATTCTGGTTGAATGCATCTGTTTTAAAATATAACCAATCCTCTTCTCCAGTACTGGTTGTTGGAATATACAAAGCCAATGGCAGAAATCCAGTTCTATTTAGTTCTAAATACGGTTAAAATTACATTACCCTAATTCCCAATAATGTTAATTAATCCTTTTCATTTTTAAATGAAATTATTTAAACATATACTTGTAATGAAAGTTGCAGATACCAGAACTTGGACATCATATGGGAATTGACAAGGTTGCATTGTACAGTTACCCACTGGAAAAGCCAACTGTTGACAACTTATGTCTATAAGAAAGCAGAAGGATTAAATCATAATCTCAGAAATCATTAAAAGTTATAATTTCATGTTGCTTTACCATCATTTTGCATCGACTCGGGTTTCGATAGTAAATTTACGAGGTTTTGTAAGGAATTGGAAACATCGTTATACGATTTCAATTTTCCTTGGAATTTTAATGGAGAAGCGTTTCCTTCTAGTCCACAGAAGAAAACAATGAGCAGAAAAATAAAGTAATGATTTACTCCGAACATTTCTAATTGCTTTGTTTGTTTTATTGGAAATTAATTGCAAATGATAATTAAAAAGTCAGTGAATAAACCATTGAAACGGATGTAGTAAAGTATTGGAACATATATTGTACAACAAAGAGATGTAGTAGGTGTCAAGATGTCAAAAAGGAATGAATTTTACTTTGCCCCATATAATGTTTCAAAAAATATTCACCTAATTACCGTTGTAATCAGTTTTAGAGGTGACTGGCGTGTAAAATTTGGTTAAGATAAGTTCACGCGTTCTTGAGTTATCGTGTTTCAGACGGACGGACATAGTGATTACATAAGCCCTCACTCGGGCTAAAAATGAGAGAATCTCACATTGCCCCATTTTCCGTAACAAGAAATATTCACCTAATTATCTTTAAAATTATGATAGTAATATTAATTGGTTTTAAATATAGGATGTTTTACAACTTGTGCTCTCCTTCAGGTGGTTGTCCTTCTGCATACATCATTAGAGCATTTTACGCGAATCACTGTCTCCCAGGTTATCGAAATTTCTTCTGTTGCATTTACTACTACCAAATAACTAACAAAATTTCAAAAATTGTAGCACTTTCAATATGTTTTTTAGTACACTTTGACATAAATGTGCTTTTATTCATTTATTCAAAAAATTAATTAATTTGGCAGAACATTTAAAGGTAACAGTGTGGAAGTTTGAATTACATAACAGGACATTGAATGTTACAATCATGTGTCTTATTGGACACTAAATCAGCGAATATAAGTGATTCTATAAAAATAAAATCTTGTCTTGAAATATTTCGTCTCGTTTTCCTTACTTCTAATGTAGTAAGTTTTGTTTCCTCCCAAACTGTATTTGTGCCAAATGAGATATTCTCTTTCATTGATGAATTTCTCCAATAACGGAGGTGTAGTTGTTGTGGACGTTTTTGTCCCTATGTATTGTAAAGTAAAGGGTTAAACTTGTTAGACCCATACGCTTAAAGTAAAAAAAAATTAATTATCTATTTACAGGCACATATTTTTGAATATGGGCTATGGTGTAATGTTCTATGAGGTATTGTTTGCCGGGAATCAATTCAATTGGTTTATCAAACCAAACTTTTAAAGGACTATTTGACACTTGTTGCGAAGCTTTGTAATCCTTTACCACCTTCCCAAGTACTTCGTCTTCTGCTATAAAACCGAAATCGACCGTTTTAGCCCTGACTGGTTTAGCCACCACGCTAATTTCAATCTTCAGTTGTTTGTACATGGATGCGTCTATCTCAAGCAGTTCTACGGCCACCATTTTCACTGGGTTACTTGTTTCCAATCTGTAAGCAACTTTGAAATCAGTTTTATCGTAATATATGCGTATTTATTTCATAGAATTACGTGAACTCTAGTTCATTTGCTTCCGGTAAAGTTTGCGAACGTGAGTAACGACTCACATTTTGATACATTTTTAACTTGACATGATTTTCTTGAGGGAATTGCCTTGGCCTTGTATTGAAGGCAATATTCCCATACACACTATAAATGAAGAACAATTATCTCACAATTTGCATATATTTTATATCTTTTTTTAGTTTAGTTTTTAGTTTATTTAGACAATAATACTGTATATTACATAATACTCAGTGCTTATATCAAATTTTTCACAAGTTACCCTTTAGTCGCCACATATTTGTACAGTTCTAACATCTCTAAACTAGAAAATATGTTGTGAATATCAACTTCCTTTCCAATTGTTTCAATGTTCATAGTTGGAAATCGAATAAGATGTACAAGTTTTCTGAAATGATTTTCCCTTTCCGTGCGATTCACGTTTTTCCAGCTAAAGAAGGAGTAATTCATCATTAAGCTTACGTGAGGAAAACAAAACAAATAAATACCAACTTCAATAGTGCATTAAAAAGAGTAATTTCAGGAACTAAGAATTTATTGGATTCTAAAATATCCTCTATCAGCTGTGGATCATAGTTCAAATAAGATTTGTTATTTGTGGCAGTCTGCAAAATGTTCCTATCAGAAGTAGTGGTATAGGCAAAATAGCTTGTGTTAATATAATCCAATATTATACATATGTATAGCATTCCAACAACCCTCACCTTAGAAAATAATTGAAAGCCATTTCTGACAGTCCTTTGTCTGATGTTTTGGTTGATTTGTAAATATGAAGGCAAGTTGATTCGTCAATTTTTGACGAAAAGAAAAGTTTACATTGATCAAACAATCTTTGAACTTGATACATGTGAGCAATATGAATGAGTTGAAGCACTTCCTCAAGTGTTATCTTATTGAGTTCTATACTGTCCGTGTAAAGGAACTAAAATCCAATCATGATAATCTTTAGATAATTGCAAAATCGGTAGATTAATAAAATTAATACCTTAAGGAACATTTTAAAAGGTTCAAAATTAAAATCTGGAATTTGAATGATTTGCCCTTCTTCCTTCACAGGATTCCAACGTTCATGTAACATGACAGCTAAAGGTTCCGATCTTGCACTTAGAACTGATCTGTGGGCGTTTAATTTAAACTTTTTTTTGCCAACCTCAAAAGTAACGTCTGAGTACAATCCGACTTCAAAAATATGTCCCAAGGATTGAGCCAAAGTGTCTTTTGCTGATCTCCAATTATCCATTGTGATCTGCTAAAATTATCCACAATTATCGTTGAGACTGTACCTGTACTTTTATTCTAATTCAACTGAATAGACTGGACTTAAATGTTTGATAGGAATAAAATCATCGTATCATTCACTTAAAGTGACCTTCACCATAGTTTTGAGATAAACAACGCAACCATGCTTGTCCAACTATCTGTAATAAACTCGTAACTAAAGTGTATAAAGTAACTAAATTATAAATTATAATAAATTTAACAGATTATAACACAAATTTTAATCTCTTAAAATGAGTTATATGATTTTAAGCAACATAAAATGTGCGTGTAATTTAAGATGTGATGTAGTTTAGTATCATTTAATAGGATCGGTAATAAGCTTGCATCAAAGTAAATCGGAAGTTTATGAGCTTGCTACGTGAAGGATATGAGTTGAGTGTAATTAACTGGATTATCAGCATTGAAATGCTGTTGGTGATCCATTTTATTCTTCAGGATGATAACGATAAAACTTTTGAACAAAACATAATCTTTTTACGCTGACGAAGAGCTTAATAAGAAAATAAACCTTGAACATTGACCAACATTTCTAGTAATCATTTATTATTATGCAATATGCATTAATGAACAAGTTATATTACTATTCATGATTTATATAAGGCATATTGAATTGAGATAATAATTAGACAATATCACTCATCCTGTTTTACGTCAATCATATAATCACTTCCATCCTGTGAATAACGAAATTTTGTATTTCATCATCATTGTTTAGTTTTTACACAACTAAATCCCCTAATCGTCCCATCACAGAAGAATCATGTGATATGTTCAATTTGTGACAAAAGTGTTACATGCATATAACATTTAGTAACACATATTATTCATGACATAATTCTGGGGGTTACAGCTATCACTGGAGGTTAAATTATATTTTACACAGCACAATTATAACAATATATAATCTGGTTATATTTGTAAACATAAAAGCATTACCAATTCCGTACCAAGGGAAGGTAACATCCTGTCAGTTGGAATAATTATCTTCTTTATATGTAACAAAAAATGGATTTTGTACAACAAGGTTGAAAGGGTTATAAAGGATTAGTAACGTATGCGTATAAATAAATGGGAGCACTCTTGGGAGCAGCGGGAGGGGTTAAAGTTATGGTACATGGGGCAACGTGAGATTTATGCGCCAATTACATTTTAAACTAATTACAAAGGTAATTAGGGGAATATTTCTTTTTACGGAACTTCTATACTCATATTTTTAAAACGTGAAATGATGAGGAATTTATATTCCTCATCATATTTCACGTTCCTTTCTCTTTTTTTGCAGGGTTCGAGGGATGTGGTCATCCCCTCGCCCCCTGCTATATCAATTAATGGGAATGTAGAAGAAGACGAGGAACGGTTGTTGTTGTTTGGGATGATGACCTCATGATAGGTGGCAGTGGTGGTGGAGATATAGATGGTAGACCGATGGATTGTTAGCTTTGTAAAGCAAAAAAATAAAAATATTCCAGAAAGTTTTTGTTTAATTTTATTGAGGGGGGGGGGGTTACAGGGGGTTGGGGGTTACGGACGGGTAATGGGTCTAGTTACATATTATATTCTTTATTTCCAGGGTCGAAGAGTAGCGATTGTACACACTGCATGTCTTACACAGAGAAACCAGGGAAAGTGAAAGGCTGTGAGTTGGAGTAAAGTGAATGTCAGCTAGGGCCAATTGAGATCCTTCTTAGAAATCCACCATGACAAAGTTCAGATCCAAACTTCCCGTTCAATTTCCTATAAGAATCAACGGTTAACTGGATTTGACCTTTGACACCACTTGACCTCACTTTACAGGTCAAGTGGTCAATTTGTTATATGAATCAACAGGTAGATCGATTTTGACATTTGACACAACATTTAGAAATAACATGTTTGATAAACTCATAAACATTAAAGATTGTGGGCTAATTTCAATTGAAAAATATCATTTTCTAAACGTGGATTCTTTTTCTTTGAACGTTTATTAGATTATTAGATTTTATAAGTATTTTACTATACATATCAAAAACATTTCACATCCTGTTGTTTCTAATACTCACGAAAACTTTTATCGATGTAAGTCTGCTTTTACAGAACATCCTGTTTGAAGAAGGGCAAATTTAAGTAATTGAACTCTACTCTTTCCTGCTTATAGGGTACGCCCTAACCAAATCATCAAATATGCATATGACTAATATGTTCATGTAAAATCCTTGAACTAAAACCCCACGTCAAGGTTTAAATTATTCCACTATTCAATTCAAGACATTTACATTGGTTTCATCGTATTTAGAAACAATATAAAAAATATTATTTCAACTTTAAGATTTGACAATTGAAATTCAATTTAAACTTATTAAACTGATTCTAACTATAATTTAATGTTAATTTACCATTTAGTTGAGTTAACGCAGAATGCGAATCAATTTGTCTATTTGTTTAATTTATTACGTCGTTTTGCACGTGAAACCTTAATTTCTAAATACAGGTGCATATTAAGCAGAGGAATGCACCTTGCACGTGAGGACAACTCAGAATTTTAAAGAAGAAAGCGACAATTTCATCAGTGAAACACAATCGGTTAGTCCCAAGATTAGCATTGATTGGTTGATAATTACAAAATGGAATGTCCCAAATGACGAGACAAGTCCTTTCAGTTCTGGGGTTCCTCGAAAACAAAACAAACTATCAAATCCATGTTCATTTGTATTCATGTTCCAATCCAATGACATTGAGACTGACTATCGATGTACATTTGAGCGTCATCTGTACACAAAGTATAATGTTTTTGTTCATATTTATCTGGGCAGAAATAATCTAAAAGACATATTACACGTATGGAATTCTCCTGCTACATTTGTAATGTTTAAATTTGGTTTGGGTAATGAGAATAATGTCTTTAGACATTGGGACAGAGGAGTCAATTCCGAAATGGAAATAGCAGACTGGAACTGGATCAATAGATTGCCATATAGTGCTATTTTTACATCTTTAATAGCCATTCCCATACATTTAAGAAAGTTGCAAATGAGTTACTATGATTATGAGCAAAACTGTATTTCAACTGCAGATGGAACTGAGCTTTACTTAAAAACAAAGCTTGCTGTTAGTGACACGGCATGTGATACTTTAACTAACGTCATTAGCATAATTAAAAATCACTTTAATATTACGATAACGCTAGACTTTAATCCAAATCTGATTGAAATGATTCTAAGTAGTAAAATGTTCAATTATGATAGTCTATCGGGATTTCAAGATTTGTATTCTATCGGAACTGATGCAGCATTTAGGGTTATTTACTGTCTTGATTATAAACAAAAATATCAAGAAAGTATTCCAGCATGGGTAGTATGTTTTGAAAGTGGAGTTTGGATTGCGATAATATTACTATTTTTAATCCTATCATTTTTTAATATATCTACATATAATGATATGAAAAGTTATTTTCAACAATTTATAAACAATTTGTTTATTATAATGGGCCTTTTGCTGAAACAAGGGGTATCCGAATTTCCACATCTTTTAGCTATTTATCTGTTTGTTGTACAATTAATACCGTGGCTATATGAATCTATGTTTACCTCGGATCTTTTAGTGGAATTTGAACAAGATGGTTTCCAGAATTTAGGACAAGTGATGGATAATTCATATAGGATAATGATTCCAGAACATTTATATAACTACTATTTTAATTTAAATATCACATTTTCATTATCGTGGGAATTTGCACTTTATGGGATTAACATTTCTGAATCCATAATATCAATTGGAGAAGATCAAGATAATGGGATGAATTATTTAACTGGAGATTCAAGTTTCGGAAAAGTTGTTCTATGTAGGATTGCAAGCAAATATGATACAGTATTATTCCTTATGATGGCACATCTTCGATTTGGGAAAAGTTGTAATTATTTCACGTTACCTAACCATGGAGACACGTTTTACAAGTCTTTTAGGACCCTTAATAGAGAAAAGCTATTAAATTTGAATCAACAACTTGTTGAAAGCGGTTTCCATGATTTTTGGAGTGAATTTACTTTTTTGGCTAAAAAACACCTAATAGAAAGGTTGGATCGATTACGGAGAATGTCAAAGGAAAATAGTATATATGATTGTAACTGTAAAAATAGTTTATCAATTCCCTTTAATATTCATCTTAATGACCTATTTGATGTGAAAAAGCTAAAATCATTTTTTATGATTTTTGGAATTATTTTAGCAATTACAGTTTTATCATTTACTATTGAAAACTATGTAAATATAAAAGAATTTGCTATGAAGAGTTTGCTATACTTATATTTTTTGATGAAAAACATTATCCGACAAATTACCTCTATTAGATTAGTATTTACGTGTAAGTGGCAAGGCTGTTAACTAAATGGTTCACTCTATTGTGGTTTTCAAATAAAAAATAAATTAAAAAATGATCTAAAAAACGCGTAGTTATCATACAAATTTGCTTTTTCACAAACTACAGAGACACATCCTCCCCGTGCTAGGTTCGATGTTCTTGTACACTCGTTTAGTTTAGCGCACAATTTCATCCAGTTCAGAGCCTACCCTATTTAATGTCCATGCACCCCAGTATAGAGGCCCCCATTTAAATTCAAATTAGAGTTTAGCTCAAATTTGGATCTATTAGATATTTCTCGATTAGCTTGTCCTGTTCTTTTAGAACGGGCTTTTTTGCTAGTCTACTGGACTTCGCAAACGTAAAACATACCACTAAACGCCCACCCCATGGACCGTATCTATACAATAATTCTTCTCTATAGTGTCTTTAGTCTGATTGCATTTGTATTTCTGCGGAAGGTCAAATTCAAACTCCCCATTTAATTTCCTATAAGAATCAACGCTTATCTCTATATGACCTCTTGTGACCTCCCTTTACGCGTCAGGCGGTCATCTGACAACTAATCGACGGTCATATTCGAACTCCCCATTTAATTTCCCATAAGAATCTACGCTTATCTCTATTTGACCTCTTGTGACCTCACTGTATACTTCAGGCGGTCAACTGAGGACAAAACGAAGGTCAGGTTCGAACCCCCCCCCCCACCGGTTTAATTTCTTATGAGTATTAACTGCATTTGACCTTTGACCCCTTGTGTGGCGGAATGCATATTATGTAATGTGAATGTGTGTTGAATGTATAGTATGTAGTGTGAATGTGTGTTGAATGTATATTATGTAATGTGAATGTGTGTTGAATGTATATTATGTAGTGTGAATGTGTGTTAAATGTATATGTAATGTGTATGTGAATATGTGTTTTAAATCTTAAATAATAAAAGGGATAATAAAATTAATTAATTGGAATGGAAAGTAAAAAGGAAGAGTAGTTGTTGTTGAATGGAAAAGTTGAAAAAGTGATTCACGGGTTTTATGTGGGAAAAGTGAGAAGGACAGGGAGTAGAGTACAACGGTGATGGTGATGGTTGGAGGTGGAGCTTCCTCCTATGCATATCAGTACATGATGATGGTATGGAAGCCATTTTCGCTGCATTTTTTACAATTATACAAAAAACAGTGCTCTCGCTTCGCTCGCGCACTGCTTTTTGTTTAATTGTAAAAAAATGCAGCGAAAATGGCTTCCTCTAAACATATCAAGAAATTTAAGTATGAAAATATTTAAGGATGAAGAAATTTAAGTATGATGAAATTAGTAATGTACGTATTGTAAAATTAAATGCGTAACCAAATTTGTTGTTTTTTCTTCATTTTTATTTAAATAATTTTAATCCATGTAATGTGGAGAAACCATCAAGACTCCAAATGCACCAATGTCTGGTAGGATCATTGTTTTTTTTGCTTGAAGAATGCAGCGTTTTTCAAAATTGTTAATCTTAATTATCTTTAAAACAGCTTTTTGATAAGTACTTAAAATTCCTCGACTTTTCCAATATCCAAGTTCGCATAACATATAATGATTTTTTCTAACAAGAATGCCTCCTCTACGATAAACAATACCCTGGTTAGAGCAAGGGTCAGACGACCATCCTACCCCCGCATCTAAAGTGACAACAGAAACAAATTACGTCTTGGTGAGAACCCTCTGCTTGTTTCGGGAAAATATTGTTAGAAATTAGATGTTGTCGCAGATCTGCTAAATCGAAGATTAGCTCGTTCAAATTCCGACTGTCAATTTTTATTTTCATGTTGGACCAAATTGGACAGTCTGATAGTCGGATGCTGGGAAATCCCTGTTGATTCAGGGTACGAACCGCTAGTTTTCCATAATCACCTGCTTTATAAAAGTATTTTTCTGGGGATAATTTACCGGCATCCTGTGAACAGCCCCAATCACTATCTTCACTATCAGATGCTATGATGTTTTCTGCAAGACAAAGTCCCCATTAATTGACGTAAACTTACAAAAATGTTTAATGCTACCTTTCGCTCGCTTAGCGATGGAATTCGTTTCTTCAGCTTTTCTTTTATTATCTAATTCAGTTTTCTGGCTTTCAGTATTTTTCTCACTCAACGTGTCGTCGTCCTCATCGCTCTCCTCAGCAGAGGCTTCCCGATCCAGACATACTTCTGCGTCGTTCCCAACTTCAACTTTCTGAGATTGTTGTATATCCTCATTCTTTATTTCCCCATGCTCCAACTCTGTTTTAGTTTCGGAATCGACGGTCTTTACAATATCAGTATTTTCCATTTTTCCTAAAAATTGTTACAACTTATACTTTCAAAAACAAAAAGTTAAGGGTGTCTTGATACTTGCTAGATAACTTCATCGAGCAATGGTTGGACTTGAAATGAAGTGATGTTACAAATTTCTTGAGCTTTTATACCCCTTCTCAGATAAATGAATTATAGAATTTCAGAAACTTATACCATTTCAGAAACTTATAGCATTACAAAAACGTAAAGGCTTTCAGAAACTTATTTTTCAGAAACGACTTCCGATAGCTCTTCGCCATAAAAGCACCCTTTTATGTCTTGGTTTTTGTTGTTTTTCATATAATAAGTTACTGGTATTGATTTAACAATTTCTCGTACTTGATAAACTTCATTTGTATAAGTCTGACTGTAACCTTTTGCGAAATTCTGTTTCATTATTTTAATCCTAACAAACGTTCCAAGTGGAATTAATTTTCTTCGTCTCTGTTTCCTATTATCATTGTTACTTCGAAGCCAAACATCAAATTCATTATACTTATTCACATCTTTCGGTGCACATTTTATAATACGATGCTGTGAAGAATTATAAGACAGAATAAAATCCTGTAACTTGTCCACAAATTTTAGAGTTTTGTGAAAAGTTAAATACTTAGAAATTCTGGTCATCAATGTTCTATTACATCTTTCTACCATAGCTGCTTTAAGTTCTGAGTGCACATGGAATATTTTAACACCTTCATCTTCTAAATAACGTTTGCAGCTTCCCATGAATTCCGTACCTTCATCAGTTTGTATGTACTTTGGTTTCCTTCCTTCTTCAAATATACTAGCAAAAGCTTTCGCTGTTGTTGTTGCCCGTTTATTGGTTAGTGCGCGAGCAAATCCAAAACGACTCATGGAGTCAATAACGGTTAAGAGGTATTTAACACCGTGATTCTGTTTAGAACCTTTTGTGATAGTAATTAAATCCGATTGCCATAAATAATCAATTTTAGGAGAGTTCATTTTACGTCTTAAAAACTTATGCTTCACCGCTTTATGTTTAGTATATGTATCTTGCTGCTTCAAAAACCGACAAGCTTCAGATTTCGAAACATTCGCGTATTTCGAGAGTCTATCAGAACCACCGAAACTTCCGGGATGCTTGGGGCTATAATAAATTTCTGTCAAGTTTTCAAACATATTTACATAGTTTATTCGTAAGTTTTACACAGCAATTGGAATTCTGTACACATACATTAGTAAAATCAGTTCCTTGTCTTCTGCATTCTAACTTACATACATTTTCACAATCAGTGAATTTAGGAAATTTATAGTGATCTAAAACAAATTGTTTGACAATATTGTCATTCTTACATAAAGTTTCAGCCGAAAGAACTTTGGTTGTATCATCAAAATTTTTCTTATGAAATCTGTTACACAGAAACCAAAGACAATAATGACCACAATAATTGGAAAAATCTGATTGATATTGACATTTACTGTACCGTAACTTAGTTGCAAATTTTTCACAAAATTGTTTTAAGGATTTATCATAAAAATCAATACTCATTCCGTAGGAATCAAAAAACTCAATTTCTGTACTGTCTCTTTGTTTATAAAAAGAAATCCAATGCATTCCATTCTCGTATGATGCTTCATTGTTACATATAATAGCAAACTCTGTTCCTGGATTGATTATAGCAAGCTGATCTCTGGCACAAACTGCGGTAAAAACTGGTAAAGAGCTTAGTAGAGCATATCGTAACTGATAAGAATCCATATTAGTGAATTTTTATTTGTCGGAATTTATCAATTTCTAGCACTTTTTGATGCTCCGAGTAAACCAAGCAATTCACAGCCTCGTTCAAAGGCTTGTTAAATTTTATTTCTATTCTTACTGATCCGTTTTTTTCTAAATTTAACGTGGATTCTGATCCACACTCTTGAAAAATATCAAAAGCAAAAAAAGGGTACTGCTTTTTATAACCGTTGCGACTGAAAGGTAATCCCTTGCTTTGACCATTCATTCCAAGAGCAGAAAACAATAAGTAATATGGTCACAGAAAAGAATTATTATCAAAATCTAAATTCATTCCTCTAATAGGTATAGGAATACTGTTTACACACACAGACAGATAGTTTAACCCAAAATCACTAAATTTAAATGGATTAATTGTATAGTCGCCTACAAAACCTTTGCTAGGAACTAAACTTAGCACGATTCTAGACGGGATGCTCGTTAGAAAAACATTTTCTTCAATAAATGACTGACTTGACTGAGGAATGGAAAAAAACTTAACTTCTGATTTCTTGAAGGGGTATAACGCGTTTTGGCCGCTTTCCATCAGTTTTTGATGCGACAAAACAATACTGAGATATAAATTATGTTTACGAACAAACAAACTAGCGTCAAGAAATTTCACTTTTGGATTCAGAGGAACACAACCAGTAGGACTTGTACCTACTGCAGGAGTATAAAATAATGAAAACAAAATGGAGCTCTTTGTTAAGCTTATAGTAATAGATGTATCGTTTAAAATATACCGATGTTGGAATGCCAAATCAAATCTGAGTTTATCAATTAATTCCAGCGGTTGAGATTTTGCTATGAAACTCATTCTAGTTTTATACCCACTATTCTTCGAACAAACAGATCCTTCGTTAGTTTCATCATAATATAAAGCACAAGTTCCTTGAGAATTATTATAGTCTCTTCCGTATGTTAGCATATTTTCAAAAAAAGCTTTATACATATAACAATTGTTGGATGAAGAGACTGGACAGTTATTAATCAATATTTCACAGTTCGAGAAAAGCGAATGCTTGAACAAGTTTACTGTGCTAACAGGTGCGTCTGCTGGTAAATCTGCTTCGTTCTCTGTCACTACTTGTACTCTCAGTTGACAAAAATGGTCGAACAAATCTGGATAATGAGAGGTATTTCCTACAATTCTAAATTCTATTTTCCCGTCATTTCCTTGAATATTAACAGTGGGCTTATATTCCGCGTAGAACGAAGATTCCAAAGTAGTGTCGGTTGGTGGTAAGCCAAACAAAGCAGCTTGTCCCCGAATTGAGGGATTAGAAAATTGATTAATAAATGCCATTTAAGAAAATATATCCCGCTTCGTTAGCTTAAACTTAGGTATTGCTTTTGATTTTCTTTTGATTTTTGTTATACGACGTTTCTTGGGAATACGAAGTTTTTTTTTAATGGAAACTTTCTTTTTTCGCTTTGAACAGGGCATGACAGACTCCTGATCATGTAATGCAGACAATGGGATGTCCTCTATTGTATTTATACTATCTAGTCCGGCACCTGTCTGTCGTTTTATGATGCTGCTTCCTACGTTTTGTACCATAGATTTTGCATGATTTTTTATAGATTCCTTGAGGGGTCGTCCGCTTATGACGTCAGAAACCGTATTTAAAGCAGCCAATTGAGCATGTGGTAATATGTGTTTTCTAATTATAGGAACTATATATCGCCCTATAAGCCCCAATATATTACCAAGCCCAGCTCCGTCTTGTCTATAGCCTGTAAATACTGGAATTCCATTCCCTACTTGATGCTTCAAGGCATCGTGATAAGCATCGTGATCGAAAATATGTAATCTCTTCATGACGACTTAGTGGCTACTAATAAATGCCTCAAAAGACACCAAGCTTTTATGCTAATAATCAGAAATACATGCAACGACAAACGTTTTTCTTTCTAGTATAAAGTACACTTCCTTAAATTCCTAGATCAGTCAACAATTAGTAAGCCACATTAACGATGTCTTTTTATTTATTTCTTCCGTCTAATGTTAGCCCGAAATATTATCCTCAAAATAGAATTTCGTCATTTCAGGTAAAACTACCACAACGATTTAAAATCGATACGGATCAATTTGAAGTAGCTCTTACAGAGGTTTCGTATGTACATTCTATGATGACCTACTTTAGAAACGATGATAGGAATGTATGGAATATTACTGTGCCTGAAAAAGGTTTCATATCCTCTGAACTTCTGTTTTTACCTAATGTTAATTATTAAAAAATCGAAACGCTAATTTTTGAATTAAGTAAATTAATTCCGTCAGATAATGCTAAAATTGTTTATAAATCCAATTCCAATCGTGTATGCCTCGATGTGGACAAAAATGAATTATGCCTGACTAGAACGGTGGGTTTGAATTTAGGATTTTCAGCCAAAATGTTTACTAATACTTCTGGACAATGGTTCATGGAGGAATGTGTCACATTTTTATTTACAGTGATATAGTAAAACCCCAAATCGTAGGGGATACAATGGCTCCGCTTTTACGGATTGTAAACGTGTCTGGTGTTGAAGGTGAAGTGATAACGCAAACGTTTCGACCATATTATTTACCTATAAATAAGCAAGAATTTGACACTATAGAGGTATTATTTTGTAACGAGTTTAGTGAGGAAATTCATTTTGAATACGGAGAATCAATTGTCACATTACATTTTCGAAAACGAAAATGAATGCAGAAGAGAATAAAAGTTTGCATTTAATTAGCCCGTTTACAATGATAATAGCGGGTTGTACAATGTCAGGTAAAACGGAATTGGTTAAAAAAATTGTGATTAGCTCACAAAAAATGATTATGCCACCGCCCAAAAATATTGTATTTTGTTATACGGAGTATCAACCAGCGTACGAAGACTTACAAAAGAGAATGCCAAACGTTCGTTTCATAGAAGGATTGAACTTTGAAATCCAGGAATTTCATTCTTCTTCTTCCACCTTATTAGTTGTAGATGATCAAATGAACGAATTAGTTAAATCTAATAAAATACAGGAACTGTTTACGAAAGGTGTGCATCATCGTATGGTTTCGATTATCCTTCTTCAGCAAAATCTATATCCTCAAGGAAAACATGGCAGAGATTTAAGACTTAATTGTCATTATATTGCTATAATGAAGTCACCAACATTTCCTTCTCAGGTTGCTTGCTTAGGTAGACAACTCTTTCCTAAAAATACGTCTTTTCTAAGCCACGCATATAAAAGTGCTACCAAAACACCTTATAACCATTTATTCATCAACCTTCATCCGTTGTGTGATGATCAACTAAGAGTCTCGGAAGGGATTCTAGACAAACAGAACATTGTATTTTTCTTACCGAAATGAGGTATTTGCTCGAATTCAAAGGGTTTTTGCTTAAAAATTTTTTTGTGTTTAAAGAATTGACTTTATTGTGCCTAGACAAGGACGAGCGGTTTAACTTTCTTATTAACTCACCATTTATTAACATATTAACTCAAGAAAACATCTATGTCTTAATGATCAGAAAGTGATTAATTTCTGCGAGTTACATCTTCACAATATATTTTGGACTGTAAGAGGTGTATCGTTTCGACAACTTAGAAAACTTTTGAACAAAAAATTTAAAGCTGAGGATATCATTTATACAAAAGGAATTGAAAAAGTACGTATTGTCAAATTAAATTTAAATCCATCGTGCACAGTTTATGATTTAAGCGAAATTCGTAACTTTAACATTAGAAGCTTTGATTGGATTTCATTAGCCAGACAACTTCAAGAATTAAACAATTACTGTTCACTACGATTTCATAAAAATAACCCACATTGTTCAGTTATCAAAGCCGAAGTATTTAAACGCCTGCTTTTAAATGCAAACAGTGAAGTAAAAAAGAAGCATTAATTCCATGATGAGTAAATGTATTATTCGTAACAAAGAATTCCTTCAACAAGTTGCCAACAGCGAGGGAACGGAACTTAATTCACTTATCCTAAATGCAACGCCAGAGCAAATTCGTGTTCATTCTGAAATTTCTATGAATATTTTGTCTGGAAATTTTCCATTACGTAAAAAACATTCAAAAAAACTTGTTGAATATAAACATTTAATTAGACAGTTATCCAAAAAATCTGTCTCGCACAAAGCCAAAAAGACAATTTTAAATCAAAAAGGAGGATTCTTACCGTTTTTGATAGCACCTATACTTTCAGCCCTAGGAAGTATAGCTGGAAAAGCTATTGGTTCACAATTAGGATTTTAATATGGCTAAGAGAATGCGATTAATTGCTAGTGATGAATACGACAGGCTTCACCAAAAATCCTCCATTAATAATACAAACAACACAGTTTCAATAAAAGATCATTTTTTTCACGATGATAATCAAAAAGCAAGTGAACTTCTTAATGATAAACAAATTCCAGACGATATAAAAATTCAGTTGTACGGATCGTTAATGACAATCATCAAAAATCAACTTAATGAAATTCTAGAAACTCCTGTAAACGTAAAATTAGCTGATACTGGTGCCACTATTTCCCCACAGTGGGAAAACGAAGATAAACTTTCTTTTTTGGACGAAAGCGTGAAAACCACGAGCAGAACACCCGACCAATCCAGACTCGGTAAAACACTCACAACGTCACAACAAACTCCCATCCAAGAAGCTGATTTAGTATTACTTAGACGGATTCCCCTGAACCAGCTTGAAAAGCCCTTCAGACTGTTAAGATTTTTAAAAGACTACCCTGCGATTATAAGTTGGAATGCAACGGGGCATATCACATTTTTTGAAGAAGAATTTGCACCGGACTCTAGTATCACTGATTTGCTTAACTACACAACAAGGGAGTTAAAATTCGACGAACCACCCGTTGCATTAAACCGATTTTTGAGAATTCTGAAGATGCTAAATGTCCCTGCGTCTATGCTTTCAAAGCAAGCTAAACAAGAGTACGTAGGAAAAATTGAAGACATTCCAGAAGTAGAAAACAACGTAAGGTCGAGACTCTCTAATTTTTTAAATTGGCGCTCATATCTAAAATCTGATGAAGCACAAGAATCAACTGTTCAACGTCAACGAACCCCGTCTTTACCAGCAAATATTGATAGAGTAACCATACGCAAAAAACCACGCAAGCTTTGAAATTACAAGGAACTAAAAGCTATTTTATTGAAAATGTCACGAAAATCTGGTTCGGAAGGTTTCCCACGCTTTATTAAAAAAAGACATTTAATACATAATAAGGAGATGGTGACGATGGACAACAGATTACAGTCTTTTAACTTATGGTGTTTTGGCGAAGTGCAAGATTCTAAATCGTTAGCAGGTTGTGGATTTTACGCTTTAAGACACCCTACTGTGAATGATGCGGTACAATGTTTTTATTGCGGAGTTGTGTTAGGAGCTTGGAAGAGCGATGATAATGTTTGGGAGGAACATGCCAAATTCTCCCCATCATGCGCGTTTATGTTACTCAACAAATCAATTAAAAAGCAAATGATGACAAATTTACAAGCATCTTTTCAAGGTTCGGAACAAAAAATTGATAATGAAATTTAAGTAAATTATACATTATGTTTAATGATAGATGCCCGATGTACACCGTTAAGTGGGACTGTATCCTGTAAAATATGCCTTGTTAATGAAGCCGATCATGTTACACTTCCCTGCTCTCACCTTGCCATGTGCTTATGCTGTGTTTCAACTCAAGATAGTTGTGTGATATGTCGTGAAAAAAATTAAAAGTATCATAAAAATTTATATTTCTTAAAAAATTGTATTCAATAAATATTTATTTGACTTTATGTACATTTAGCTTGATACAAATCTATAAAATAAACAAAATAATACAATTATTTACTGGATAATGGAATAATGATTATGAGCTAAAGACTTAATACCATCACTAAGAATATAGCGTTTTGAATCAAAACAATGCAATGTAACTTTTTTCACGCTTATGTAATTTATGACCAATAGATCGAATCATATTTGCCTGTGAGACGAATTTTACCTGGTCTTTTAAAGCAGTTTCGAATTGCTCGGTGGACAAGCACCTTTCAACCAATGATTTTTTAGTTCCCTTGGTAGCTATTTTTTTCAAAGCCCCTTCACCTTGCATACAGTACATTTTTGGAGCGATTCCTATAAATTTATAAATAAGTTTACCATTGGCTTCATCTTTCATTTTACCGATTTTTTTTCTATTTCTAACAGAGTACAGTTTGCCACTCGCGGGGTGAGCGGGGTCGTATTCACTAAAATCGAACAGATTCTTACGACATTTTAAATCTTTGTATAAATCTTCTGTTTCAATTTCATAAGCAAGCGAATCGGTATCCGTGAACAAAAAGACAGCTTTATCTCCGTACCATGTTTTAATTTTGTCATAGTGCCAATCGAACATAAAAAGTTTACTTAATTCCAAAACTGTAAAGCCAACATATATAGGTTTGTTTAAAATAACTTTGAACTTACTTCTATAAATTATGGCAAGCTCAGGTCCTAGAATGGTAAACTTCTTGAAATTAGCTTGTTTTGTTAGAAATTTTACCGTTTTTAAATCATTTACAATCTTCGCGCTTACGTGGTTCCTAACTTGCTGAATACTTTTTCCAAAAATTGAATTTACAATTAACTTATACATGGAGCATTCAAAGTCATTTTTCGCGTTCTTACGAAGTTTTGCATTTTTATATACAAAGTCTCGACACCAGGCCTCTTGAACGAAAACTATAACATCATGTATTTTAGTTAGCTTTAAACCTAATTTCAGATAATATTGTAGATTTAAATAGTGCAACGTGTAACGGTTTCTAGATCCAAGATGAGGAATTAATTTTTTCTGTTTTTCGTTGTAAGTAATTTTAAACTTTTCCAATAAGCTTAACTGATATTCGGAAAGATTACTTTTTGCTATCGGTATTTTTTCAGGAGCAACCGGATATTCATTATGCGCAGAAATGTCATGAAGTTCCTTCGGGTATTCTAGATCTACTGTTAGAATTCTGCCTCTTATATCATTCGCTTTCCAAGATAAAATTTCATTCATTGTAAAATGAATGAATGAATGATTTCACTGTTCTATCCCATTCAAAATTCGAAACAGGTAACGGTTGTAACAATGCTTGCCCGTATAATTGATTTTTGTCTATATAAAACAGAAATCTACTAGGTTTTTTTGCATCAAAGTTTTTCATATATTTGTTATTTGCGGTTGCCATTCGGCGACTAATCATTGCCACACCACCTCTAAGACCCATCTCGATCATATTATACATTTCTTGATCTGTTATCAGTTCTAATTCTACCTTTGAAGCAAACATGAAAACCCTGGAAGTGAATAATATAAAACTGGTTCCAAACCATAAACTGTTCTTCCTAGCTCACTGAAGTTTTCGAATACGCAAGCTAGTAATATTGTGTCGGTAAGTAAGTATAAGTCATGATAATCTCCTAATGTCGTACAGTATTTACTAAAAACCATACTCCCATAATCATAATCATCTTGGGACACATTTTCATCATTCATGACATTATAAAAGTGTTTGTGATCTGGGAAAGCTATCTCATTAAACCTTTTAAAAGAGTTCATATAATCGTACGGATACACTCCTTTCCTAGAAAGTAGTCTCGCCTTTTTGTTTCCAAATTCCTGAATTAAACAACTGAAATTTCTACTAAACTCCTTTCTTGTGGATGACAGCGGGTTAAAATTTTTTACCAATTTCTCCAGCGAACTAGATAAATGTAAATAGGAGTCGATGAATACAAATCTTTTTGTAATTATACTCATGAATTTTTCACTTGTGCTTGGAATTACATCAACTAATTTTTCAGGAAATTTTGATAAACTACCTAATAACAGTTGTGAATCATAGGAACGAAAATTATGCATAACCACAGGTACTCTAGATGGCTGTGTGTATCTAGCATTACACTGTAGATGAGCAGGACCTACATAATGTCCTTTAACATGACAATGATCTCGTACTTTATCTTTTTTTGAGTCAAAGAAAGGCCCCTCGCAAATATGACACCAATCTGTTTCTTTATGATACTTTTGTTCTTGCTTCGAAAGCTTTCTCATAGGTACTACATCTAAATTCGAAGCAGTCAGTTCCCCGGTTACTTTGTGAAGCTTACTAATAAAATTATCCATACAGTTTTCTCCACGGTACAAATATCTATCGACAATCTTTTCCTTTTTTGGTTTATACGAATCAATGACTACAAATGCATAGCCAGAAGGTTCGTGATTAGTAATGACATTCTTATTTTCTAGATCTACTGGGTGTGTACAAATCGCCTCAAAATCTGCATAAATCACATATCTTGTTTTGAGTCGTTTTTCATATTTGTCAAATTTACAATAAGCTTGTCTTCCAAAAGCGCCCACAGGCATTTCTATTCTTTGACATTTAAAATTAAAACACATTTCCTGATGCTGTTTTAGATTGTTAGGTTGAAATGTTTGAAAACAATGTTCGTTTGTGACAATTATCTTTCCCTAAAAGTCGCGAAACGGACGTAATTGTCATAAAATGACCTACATCAGAATTATCTTGCACAAACAGAAGATTCACAAAGTTTCTATCATTTTCTCTACATAACGGGGACTGTAGTTTAACACTAAATTCGTTAGGGTGACCATACCCCCAAACATTAATAGCTATGTTTTTTAGATCATTACGTTTTTCAAACTTTGAAATCAGTTGAAGAGTTGTTGGAGATTTTATGTCTCGCCAATCATATAATTCTTTAAACTTGTCATACTGACGGCAACTTCCTCGTCTGTAGTTGGGTACTTCATCGTAATGCATATGGATTAAAAACGCATAAATAAAACAATCCCTTCCAGGATTCTGTGGGCTAATGACTGCTCCTTTACTCATCAACCCTTTTGGAACCGGAATAAAACATCCTCCTTTAAATAAGTCAAACTTGGCGATCCGGATGTCACATCCTAAAATCTTATTCAGCTGCCAACCACTCCCGTTTTTCTCAAAAACTTCAACCATATGCTCAATTTGTGTTACTATCTGTTTTATGGTTTCGGATACGTAGTAGGTGTTTAAAATTACTTTTAGATCAGAATTAACATAGTGTGTACAAGTTTCGTTATTGAATTCTTCTAGCACTACATTCTCCCTCACAAACTCACAGTTTAAGCTGATTTGTATTTTTATGGCGTTTACATTTTCCACAGTATCATCTAAAATATTACATATTTTTGACATGAATAAAGAAAAATAGTGATTGATTGAATCGTTGTCGTTTTTTTACTTTGTGTCTAAAGGTTTTCAAGTAACCCTGAAATGCGGAAATTTCCTTAAAAGGATACAAGTTGACTAACTTTCTCTTCCCTGTGCCTGTCTGTTTATTGTATGTGTATTTACAAGCAGAAACATGTTTGGATAATTCGGGTTTGCTAGAAGTCTCAAAATCACAATAAGGACATCTGTGTTTTAAATTTAGATGAAATTCATAATCCTTCTTTCGTTTAAAATAATCCGAGCAATAAGAACAAGTGATTCGTCTTTGGGATCTCGCTCTTCGATGGTATCTGTTATGTAAGATAAATTCCGCTTGCCTACGTGTTGTATAACCACACTCAAAGCAAACAAACTTGGCTTCTACTTTTGACATCTATGAAAACAAGATTCTTAGTATCAATTTATCAAGTAAATCAATTGAAAAATTAATATAAGTGAGTTGAAAACAACTTACAACATTTGTTTTGCCTTGGAATTCTGATGTTTCTGAGCAATGAAATTCTTGCAAATGATTCTTGTAAGCTGTTACTGAATGAGTTTTAAAATTCTTGCATTGGATGCATCTATAAACTGGCAATTCATTGGCGGATTGATAACATCGACGTCTTTTTGCGGCGTTCTGCGATAATAATTTTCTTATAATTAACATTTATAAAATATATATTGATTTGGTATTTTTGAAAAAATGCGACTTCAGAAACTTTAAAAATTTTCATTTATCGAAAAGCCATTACGAAAGTTTCTAAAGAAACTTTAAACATTTCCATATATAGAGAAAAGCCATTACGAACGTTTCTTCAGAAACTTTAAAACATTTTGAAATCAAACAAAAAAGCCATAAAAAAAGTTTTGTTTCCAAATTTTCGATGTATATAAAAAATAAGAAAGCTTACCATTTGGAAATTTTCTTCAATGGTTTTAATCTGAGTACAAAATAAAGAAATAGATCGTTTTCCATTGCTCTCTCTTTCCTTTTATACTATCAGAAGTAAAATAAAAAAAACTAGAATTAGAATTTCGGTAATAACTTGAGATATGAGAAATAATTACAAGGACAACCTTGTAATTATAATCAAGTAGATAAGAATAGTAAAATAAATGTACAGGTCATCGGGTCATTAGTTTCTCACAGACATTGTATTTTAGGTAATTTTTAATTACTTTGATAAAAATAGATTAATCGTAATCATTTAATGTCTAAGATGGTTTTAAATAATAGACTTAATTACTTTGATAAAAATTAAGATTAGGATTATACTAGTTTCACTGAAAAATTTAAATCTTATATAAAGCGTTGCTTTTTGTAAATCTTCTTCATTAAAACTCTTGTTCAGCTACTGGCTATTTTTCCTTGACAACTTTTCAAGTAAAATTTCTGGGGAACATTCTTTTTTCGGGAAACATAAATTTTCGAAAATGCCAAGGTTTTCAACTACTTTACCTAAAGTTAAATTTAAAATGAGAAAATGAAAATTTAGAAACTTTTATGGCATTTAACTTTTCATATTTTAATTGGTTTACAGGATCTAAGAAAACCGCAAGCTCTTCGGAGGATGAAGCATCTCGCTCTCGGTCCCGTTCAAAATCACGATCACGTTCTGTGTCTCGTTCCAGATCCGGATCTGCATCAAGTTCCGGCTCCGAATCAAGTGGAAGTGAGAACCAAAAAAAGCAGGCAAAGCAGTTTATTGAATCTGGTATATCCTTCAATTGAAAATAATTCAGACACTATGAACTGGACTATAATTTAAGTTAAACAAAACTAACCAAAATTTGAATTTTCAGAAGCGTCGGAGGACAAACGAAAATCCAGAAAGGATTCAAAAAAGAAGGACTCGACGAGAAGCCGAAAGCGACCGCAGAAAAACACGTCTCCGACTGAAACGAAGAAGAGATCCTCCAAATCCCGGAAAGACTCTCCGAAGCCAGGGCCCTCAAAGGCTGGGACAACAAAGAAGGATGCACCCAGGCCTAAAAAGGAACCTGTAAAAAAGAAAGAGACGAAAGTTGATTCAAAAAAACCGGAACCTGAAATAGAAGGTGGGGTGATAAAACGAAATTTTGCTCCAATCGACGAAATCGGAGAAAGTGGTAATAAAACTCACTGGGAGGGATCCCTGGGAGCGGATTACTCACTTAAACTTCACACTTGGTCCCAAAATGCTAAGTCGTACATTAACATTCGCAAGGGAAATAGGTCCGTGGGGACCAATCTTCCTGCGACCTTTGTTTGGCGACTGACAAGGGCACTGAAGCTCATGGTCGAGGATTATGCTTCGCACTTTCCAAAGGAAGAAGACGAATAGTCTGCTTTCGAAATCTGAATAAATTTTCATTGATTTTCAATGGCTTACTTATAAGTTTAAGTCTACTTCATTTCATATCATTCCATTTCCTAATGTTTCTGTTTATTTTTATCGTAGAATACGTTCCAGCTTATCGAGCTCCTGTGGTGACTTTTGAAAAGCTATCATTAACAGCTCTCTGTCCCCGTAAAGGGACGCAAGGTAGTCTGGCGTATGACATATTTTCGTAAGTTCAACCTAATCCTTAATGAAGTACTAATTATTAATAATAATCGCTGTTTTTTATCAATTTCAGTGACCAAAACATCACTTTGCTTCCTTTCTTTACGTACAAGGTTCCAACTGGAATCAGAGTGGTGTACCCCTACGGTTTTCACGGCATATTAAAAAGCCGGTCTGGGTTAGCAATGCAAGGAGTGTCTGTTGATGGTAAGATAAAATGTAAGAAAAGTTTATTTTTTCTCAAGATAAATCTTAAATTTAGGAGGGGTAATTGATAATGATTACCATGGACAATTGGGAGTTATACTAAAAAACATCAGGGAGCCAGTGCAAATTAGTGTTGGGATGGCCATCGCCCAACTAGTTATTTACATGGAGCCAATTGTAAACGTTCAATGTAAGGAATTTAACGGGACAATTTCTAGATGTCCTCTCCCTCAGAGGAAGGAGCGAGGAGCTGGAGGTTTTGGATCCAATGATGCAGACCGCTTGTTGGAACAGAAGAATGTGAGAACAAGGTAAGAACTATTTTGTTTGTGTCAGGAAATCTAAAAATAAAATTCAGATATTGGTAAAATAATTAATAATGTTTTTGTTAAGGTCAGTGACCTGATAAAAGACCTTTTTGGTTACTGAAATGGAATAATACAAAAGATGTATTCAGTAGCTTGAAATTATTTTAAATTGGTTGAATTACTATGCTACCATTTAACAAATTAAATTATTTATCCTACAGTTGAATAAAATTCCTGATTGTGTTATTTTATGTAAAATGATTTCATCCTCATAATAATGATATCATCATATGTAAAATCATCATACTATAAAATGCATATTCATAAATGTATAGGATTACGACATACATGAAATCCCTTAAGCCGACTCCTCACTCAAAACACTTCACTTAAAGCTCACTGTTTTTTCTTGTCAAAAATAACTCTCCCGATTTTTAGACTTTGATTTAAATTGATGTTTTTTAATGAATAAGCATATTCGTTTATGGTTTTTGAGTTTGTGTGTTTTTTGAAACTTTTTAAATTATTAAAATTAGCATCACAGTATTTACAAATATAGACATTTCTAGGCTTTTTCATGTGAATATTATCATTATGCACCTTTAGTTGACTTTTTCGACAAAAGCTTATGTCGCAAAGTTCACATTTCGACTTTATTGTTAGGTGTAGTTGTAGGTGATTTCGTAGGGATTGTTTAAATCCAAAACTTTTGTCACAAATAGTGCACTTAAAAATAGATTTATTATCACTTCCCTTTATTTCATTAGGTTTTTTATCGGCACAGACTTCTAGAAGAACTTGGTGTAACTGTTCACATGATTGAACAAGTTCCATCATTAAAATTTTTAAAAAACTATGTAAAACAAACCTTAAAAAAACTTTTAAAATATTTAAATAAAAAACAAATGAAGCAAAAAGGAAGAAAAGCACGACAATTTTGCTATTCTACATTTAGCGGTGGTCTGCTCCGGCAGGCTTTAGTAGCTCTTATGTGTGCAAGCACAAAGTGAGACATGCACGGTAGCTTAAATTTCTTCAAATGTTTAGAGGAAGCCGTTTTCTCTGCATTTTTTACAATTAAACAAAAAACAGTGCGCGAGCGAAACGAGAGCACTGTTTTTTGTTTAATTGTAAAAAATGCAGCGAAAATGGCTTCCATACCATCATCATCAAGTACACTTGCACTAAAAAGGCTACGAACCAACCAACAAACTTAATCTAGCATTTTATTTTATTAGATATGCAATTAGCTATTTAAGCTCAAAGCCAGAATACTCGTAATAGCAAAAACAACTTTGCCTACTCTGTCCGACCTCGGACTTGTTTATAGACCAGTCTCTCTTTGGAATAATAAAACATGTATATTCTTATTTTGTTTCCAAAAGAAAACTCATTAAGTATTGCTTTTTTAATTAGTTGTTATTCTAGTAACTCAATTTAAAAAACCCTAACCTCTACTTCAAAATATTATAATCTATTAAGATATAGCTTGTTAATAATATTCGATTATTATTACTATTGTTTTTAAATATTTCGTATAATATGTAACACAAGATGGTCAAGTATTTCCTACATTAGTGGGGATTGACTATTAGTTTAATTACACACCTTTTTTAATTTGGAATAATAAAGACTATTATAATTATTTTCAGGCTAGAATAAAGTAAAGTGTAAGACCTTATTCTAGCACATGGGGTTGAAGTGCCCACTAGAGCCCAGACACAGAAACGAGTTTTTTCCAGATTTTCTGGGAAGTTAGAGATGGGCATACCCCATCATGGACCAATGTATGTATCTGGTAAAGATAAGTCGTCAACTTGTATGAAGTTTTATACACCTTTTTATCACACAATGTAACATGAGAAAAATCAGTCTACTCTCAATTTGCATCAACCAACAACAGTTGTAACTCACCGCCGTTATATGATATTTTTGAAGTTTGAGCTTTTTTGTGATGAAAGTTGACATTAAAACGGCACAAATGACACATCTAACTCATAGTTCAGTTTTCCTACTTCACTGCGTCAGTGGGTTTTCGTTCATATTTATCTTGGCAGAAATAGTCTAAAAGACATATAGATTGTATGGAATTCTCCTGCTACATTTGTCCTTACAAAAGTTAACTTAAAAGTTTTTTGGCTTTTCAACGTTGTTCATTTTTATTATCAAAATCAGTTAAATTTACAATTACGCTTAATATGTTTATGTTGTTATTAATAATATGATTTTTTTTCTTGCAAAAATGATTTAGCTTTGTCTCCAGGCTCCACTCTGCTTAGTCTTATGTAGCTTTTTGATCGTTCTGGAACTGAAACAGAAATTGAAATGATTTGACTCATTAAAAAAACCTCCAGTGCAACTTTGTGAAGCCCGAGTGAGGATTGTTTCTTCTCTCATTTTTTATGCGAATTAAGATCGATTTAAAATAAACTGACAGTGCAAACTCAATTTAGCCCGTTACATTCTTTAATTGCCATCCATGTTACAGGAATCCGAATTTAGAAACACTCCCGTGGCCATGTCAGTATTTTGGGTTAATTTTTATCGTAGCCTTTCTTTAATTAGAAACACTTCCATGGGTTTGTAGTCAGTATTTTGGGTTAATTTTTACCTAACCTTTCTTTAATTTGAAACACTTCCATGGCTATGTAGTCAGTATTTTGGGTTAATTTTTACCTAACCTTTCTTTAATTAGATATACTTCCATGGCCATGTAATCAGTATTTTGGGACATATTTTAGTTTAACCTTTCTTTAATTAGAAACACTTCTATGG
>JAQFZB010000050.1:0-52462 GCA_034695165.1 Desoria trispinata
AAAATTGTCATGCAATTTGGTAAAATACGACTGTAAAATGTAAAAAAACCCGATCGGGTCAGCTCGATTTTCGATATAAGGACGGCATGACTCATTTCTAATTTTTTTATATGTTGTAGTTTGGACTTTGTTCTATGTTATGCCAAAATTTCAGAAATGAGTCATGACGTCCTCATCGTCATTTCTTGCCATGAACTTCAGCCCAATCTCTGCAGAAATTAGGATTTGATTCTTTCTTCATGTATGAAAATCGGCTGAAGTTTTATAACTAAAATTCAAAATTGTTGCCAAAATAGTGTTACTGTTACATATTTAATTCTCACCTGGTAAAGATTAATGTTGAATAGTTTATGGTATACGATGATAGTTAAGAATTGGTGTCACTTAGCGGATTGTATAGAACGTTTACTGTTGACAGGTTTAAAACGTTAGGTTCCACTGCCAAAGATGAACGGAACAGGTAGAAATTCATGGCCAAGGTCAACGGTTAGTCCCCCCCGGGATGTCGCGGTATCTATCAGTCTATATCCACGATAGCTCATCAACGGTTGCAGCTTTCTAAGAGGTTTACACTAAGGTTATCATCGTAAGGTAGACCATGGAGGGTCTATTAGACTTTAGATGTTCCAAGGTACGCTTCAGCGGAGTTGTGGTTGACGATATGTTAAAAACCCACCCACAATTAGTATGGTTGTGTTTTAGGGTCCTAATAAGGGACTTTCAAAAACACCATAGACTAGAACAACTACTGGGGCAGGGTTGGCGATAGGAAAAGGCAAAACTTTGGACATTGTTGACATCTAAACACCAAGTAAATCTCACCTTTATTGTAACACGCGTGCCAATACTTTAGTATACATGTTTCAAAGGTTTTTCGATTTATTTACATGCATTTTATCATGATTCTGAAATATTTGTATAAAACCGTTTGTGTGGTAACAATAAAACATACAGATAATAGTGTGTAACAATAACTATTCGTTCTTTGAATAAATGTTAACATTGAGAAACATTTAGAAACTTTTTCATCAGGAACTTCATCTTCAATTATGAAACATTTTCCTGATTAAATGAACATGAATACACTTTTTTATATATTATATGGAGGGAAATTCGATATTCCGTGTAAAATCACTTTATTAGATTGTAATTTGATCTTATACAGTCAATCATACTTTTAATATTACTTAAACAACAATATGTTCTTATGGTAAAATAATTATGTGAAAAGTTATGATTAATCTAAATTAATTTCGTTTAATTTTACAATGAATTACTCAATCGCAATATTTAATCAAACTAATATCAATGTATTATTAACAAGGAATAATAACAGAAACAAAATTATGAAGGAGAAACAAATGAAATAGCCTAATCTGCTGTCCTAATATTTATAAAATTTACAGGAAAGAAGTGAATAACATGATAAAAATCAAGTCAAGATTCACAAAATGTTGATCTGATTGTGGTTATATGATTACTTCATTATGTCACTTTCGATTTGTATTTGAAATTTCAGAAATTGATCACGTGTTTTAAAGAAATATAAAGTTTTTTTTATTATTTTGTAACAAAATCATAAATATCACTGAATAAGCTTAAATTCACTGCACAACAACTTCCCAACAGAAATTCCAATGCATCTCATGTGTTATTCTCAACTCATTCGAATTGATTGATTTTTTGTATGCAAAGGAGTTCAAACAGATAGTTTAATCCCCTCTGGGTTTAAAAGGTAGTCAGATTTAGCCAAGAAGCTTTATTGTACTTTGGGATGCACGAGGAAGAAAATACAATAATAGTGGCATTGCAATTGAAAGCATGAATTATATTCCTATAGTGATATTTTATGATTAGCCTAAAGGCTACTGAATGTATAATGAGAAGCAAGAAGATAAATTCAATGGATCACATCACAGCTAGTTCCCCTCTATTTCCATCTAAGTATTACAATTACATCTAAAATGAAAAATTATAGCTAATTCATATATATAGTACAAGTTTCTAACTTATTATTATTTAAAAATAAATGTTTAAATAACGATTGAATTTTAAACTTCCACGATTATATGTGAATCGTCCAAATGTAAATAGTATGTTAGTCTACTTCATAATCTGAGGAAATTCAATACCCCAGCAAAATGAAATTAACGTAGGAGGATTTTTCTCCTTGATGATATTTTTTATATTCAAAGTCGGCTCATGTGACGAAACAAAATAAACTCCCAATGGAAAATAGAACAGAACATGTCAGCAAACCCCATTTCAATGCAGAAGGTAGAGATGGTAAAAAACTAAAAGAGGTGAAAAATGTATGTATGAAAAAATGAAAATAGTGTTTTCAACTACTAATTCACTTATACTTTAATTTCCCCAGTTGCGTTTGCAGTGGGGTTGAAATAGATTGTTGCATACACGACTTCACAAATGAAGGAATAAGGTGGTGATTGCGAATGAAGCTTCACCACATTATTTGGGATTGGCAAGACCACGCCAGAAAAAATTTCAAATCGGGGTTTCAAGGGTTTATTGCATGCATAGATGTCAAACAGGCATAAGAAATGTTACTAAACGACTCAAATGGTTATGTATCTATTTCACAAATCTGGAAATTATAAAAAATTAAACACGTCAACGTTTTCATTTCTCTAGGTGAATGATGAATACAATTATAATTTATAGGCTTCTGAAGTAGGTGGAAATACTCTGGTATTTAGTCAGGGAGAGAATTTAGACAGCATATCAAAGGGTAGGGATGGGATCTCTGCTAAAATGCCAGAAGCAGAAGAGAGTATGCGTGCTATGCAAAGATCTCGAGATGAATGCAATTTAGTATGAATTTAAAGAAACGCTAATTTTCAGATGGGCAGAACTCAGTTTATCTATATGTATTTCCTAATTCTTAGGTGTTATCAGTATTGAGGGAATGGAAAAAAACCAGGTCAACAGGACCCAACCTAAAGAGTGCATTTTCGAGAATGTCAATTAAAACTGGAAAACTCAAAGCTGAAAATAATTCATGAAATACATTGTGTTAAAAAACTGAACTTATTATTCTTACTTTACATAATCAGTGGTACATATATAATTTGAATATGGGTATTTTCAACAATAAGACTACATTTACTGAAGGTTATTTTTAATTAGCAGCGAAATTAGTATAGGTTACCGGAAAAATAAAGAATTATTGGAAAAAAATTTACAACTGTTCAAAAATACTTAAAGTATTCAAATATCAAATTGTATCAAATTCGTTTTTGGTTCTTTAGCTGGGTGCATGCTATTTGAATAAACCATTGAAACGGATATACCAAAGTATTGGCACACATAATGTACAATAAATAGATGTACCAGGTGTCAGGATGTCAAAAATGAGACAATCTCACATTGCCCCAATTTCCGTAACAAGAAATATCCACCTAATTACCGTTGTAATTAGTTTCAGAGGTGACTAGCGTGTAAATCTCACGTTGCCCCAAATAATATAAATTTAACCCCTCCCCCTGCCCCCAGGAGTGGTCACACCCCAATGGTCATATAGTGTTTTTGAAAGCTAGTTAATAGGGCTTTCTAACGCCACCATATTTAATGGGGGTTGTAATTTAACATATGTTAAACATTGACCACACCTCCCCAGGGGGGTGACCTGGAAAATCCAAAATCTAATGGGATCCTCCTTGGAAGCTCTTATCATGAGTGGTGAAAACAGAATTTGAAAATATACGTCCGTTCGTGAGTTATCGTGCATACAGACGGACGGACGGACAGACGGACGGACAGACAGACAGACACCAAGACATTCCCATAAAGTATTGTGCCAATACTTAATAAAGAATGTTTTTAAATTTTTCTGATTCTTTTAAACTAAATCTTTCATGGTTTTAAGGCTTTTAAGAAATCGTACACATTGTACTTACTTTCTTGTTCTTTTGAGAATTTTAAATCTACAGAATGTAAAGAAATTGACGTCGAGTTTTATTATAAACATATTATAATTAAGTTCTATATATAACCATTTGTGTACTTGTATTATTTTAAAATTCATTGATAAATCTTTTTGTAATTTACCCAAGCGCGAGATATTAATTATGAGTTTTGACTTTGTGTATCGACTATCTTTTGGTATAACGGCCTTGCCTACGAGAAGCCATATTGAATTTTTAAATAAATAACTAAATAATTAAATCCACTGATACTTTTAGACATCTGAAATCTTCTGTTTGAATTTCCTTTGTGAAACGATGGTGCCTGAGGGGTAGATTTAGAGAAGATAATAAATCAGCATTATTTAGGAAAAAATAGTACAGAGCCACAATTGTCTTTTACAGCATCAAAGGATTATAAATAGAGTTGTTCATGTTAGGATGCATAAAAAGAGATACATTTAACATTGAAATTAATGGGGAATCAAATGCTACAGAGATAAAATTTGACGGTTTTGACCAACATAATTGATGATCGATCGTTTGGGCGACAGGGATCAATTTTTTAAACTTACAAATAAAACACCAATAAAACACAATAAAGAATTCATATTTATCCTTCGTATTTTCTCCCATTTAACGGACAAAGACTTGGATTTGTTCACAACATTGATTTTCAATACACAAAAGAAGCTCTGAGGTGAAGCAAACTACAATAAAAACAATGATGTACGAAAACATTCGTAGGAATATAAAAACTGAATGCTAAATCAAAGAAACATTATCCTTGAAGTTGATCCATATACTGTAGCCCAATTACTCCAATAATTATAACTACAAAGAGAATCAGTATTTTAACAATAGCTTCCTTTAGAGTACTAGCTTTGTTAGGAATATTGTGTTGTGAAATGATTGTAATTGGACAGGGGTTTTGTTGTATTGTTTGTCAAACTACAGTGCTTATATGTAGGGGTTGAACCCCTCTATAGTTTTTTCCTGCTTGTCTGTCTGTCTGGAAGATATTTTGTGAACGGTTGGATGGATTATCAAGAAATGTAGTTTGATTGAATGTGAGAAATGCAAATCCCTATATCCTTAATGTATTTATTGAACTCCCAAGGGGTTAATCTTTTTTCTTGCAAATGGATAATTCAAAGGACAGTTTAAATTTTAAAATGCAATTTCACCCTTTTGTTGTGCTCATTTTATTTCTTGGATTATTTTAAAAGGTATTAGAGAAAGCTCACTAAATCTAATGAGTGCGAACTGTACACTTAAGTTGAAAACATACAGTATCACTGAAACTGTCTGAAAATGGATATAAAGATTCTCCTTATCTTTTGTCTCTATTGCTCAATTTCCACCATCTCTTGTGACTACGAATTAGTTGGGAGAGTTGTTAAAGAATCAAAGCTAAATGTTCATTTGGTGATCGCAGGGAGTTCTCCCGACGTTCGGAAGATTCTGAGGATGTGCCACAGCAACCGTATTCCCGTTTTTATTGAACGTATATCCCCCGAACAAATGTACCATTGTGATTTGATTCAGTGTCCCACAATTGGACAGCTTTCACTGGAATCTAAATTGTTGAAACAGACAAAGGGATTTGCGACTATCATTGTTGCAGAGAACAAGTATTTCGCCATTGTTGGCACAATACTTAAACATTTGGCCATTGATCCTGCCATTGTTATGATAAATGATCCTGAGGACAAGATGGATACCATATCACATAACGAAGCCACCATAACATCCATAATTGTTTACATTCATGGACGAGATAAAATGTTTGCAAGAAGTTATATGGCATACAAAGGAGATGCTCAAGAAATCCTCCCCTCAAATCCAACTGAAAAAGATTTCTATTTAGACTCTATTCGAAAACGGTGGAACAAAATCAACAATCATTTCATTGGAGATAAAGATATCCCGTATAAATTGAAATCCCGTTTAAAAGGAAATCGTAATGACTTGAGCGTTTGTAACGGTCATCTTCCTGTGGAGCATAAATGGAACAATACCAAAGGCGAAATCACAGGAAACTGCGTTGTCGCTTCTATTGCATCTTCCCAAAATGTGTCGGTTAGGTGGATATATCCTGGGTTTGATATCTCATTGGGGAGTTTCGAGACCATGACAGCTCCACTTCAGGAACATTTTAAAGAAAACCACTATTTATCCATATTTAATCACTCAACTTCGTCAACTCAAAAATTGGGCGTTGTCATTGTTGCAGGTTCCGATGATCTTGGAGTATGGGTCTTCATCAATGCGTGGAGTTGGGATATGTGGGTCGGTTTCATATTATTATTCATTGGAATTTCGGTATTGGCTCACTTTATTGGATCGTCTAAAAGCTTTATGGAAACGCTAGTTTGGATGATAACCACATTCTTATATCAAGAAGATGAAGATCAAGAGAGATCAACCTTCAAAAAATTTTGGGTTGCGGCCCCATTTATAGCTATTTGGGGCTTTGCAAGTGTAATTCTTGGGATGGCGTACTCGGGGTCCCTTACGTCATTGTTATCATCCCTACCTCCTACGATTACCCCAGATCAATGAATGCAGATCGACATGTCAAGGTCAACCTGCGACCAACTAAAATGACCATTTCATCATTTTGGTATGGGGAAAGGAAATTTTTCTCTTCTGTTATTAGTCGCAGATTGGCTCAACTCACAGAAGGAGGATTTATTGACATGTGGAGAAAGTATGAGCAGACAACACTACCGCTTTCCAAATTGACGAGGCGACCAAATCTGAGTAGATTCCTCTACTTTAAAAAACCAAAGAAAGAAAATGCAATTTCTGACTACAAGCAATTGAAATGGGAGAACATGTATTTTCTGGCATATTGGTATATCAATGGAGTGATATTATCATTTGTGGTTTTTATCTTGGAATGCATTTATGATCCTTTGTTGGAATTTGTGCAGTTCACAAAACTTAAATTTAGACGGACAATCGCCACTCTTCAGCTTACACTTCAGCTTATGAACGATCAAACGATAGATTTTATGGACTAACTTAAATGTTTTTCACAGCAAAATATGAGTTTGTATGTTGTATTTATGATAAAATAGTAATGCCATATAATATATGACAGTATATAACATGTATTAGAGATATAATGGTAAGCAATAATACGTTTTAAGTCGTCCTGGTAATATTATTATTATACCTAACCTGTAAATATCATTTCTTGTGTAACTTAAGAAGGTATCATTTTGTCCTGTATAATACATAAACATCAGAATATATCATGTTGATTTAAGGCTATGGTTAAATTTTATTTCATGGTTCACAAAAAAATTTGGTGAAAGACGTGGAGATTAAATTTGTAAATATTACACCAATTACTTTTATTCAAATCAAAACTTATCCCATTTCTGATGCTAGGTTGAATTACAAACAACCTGGCGATAATCTACTTTGGCGTATCTTTGAAATTCCATACGCCTGTTGGTTTTAACATGTGTGATTTGTTTAGAAACCGTACATTCCCATTTCTCTTATTCACTATTCGAGCAAGGTTTAAGGACCTCAATACAATACGTTCTATATTCTAACTTGTAGATGCCTTTGTATATCCTTGTATTTAAACAAACTGGATTGAGTAAGATTCTTTTGTCGGATCCCCATATCATGTCCTGAGAATTTTCTCTTTGTACAGGCATAATTGCCCATTTCTATCTTCAAAATCGAATACCTTTTTACCCTTTTGGCTCATTTGTCCGAGTTTACACTCCAATACACAAAATTTTACATCCAATGTAGAAAATGCGGAGGAAAATCGACATCATTTTGAATCTGAAATAAGAAGATAACAATAATTCTATGGCTGAAATAAAGCGGTTATACAATACATGTTGCAGAAGCTGAACGCTTTGTCTCAAATGCTATTTTGCATGTAAACAGTGGATCCGATCATAATGTACCCACTTTTAAAAACATTAAAATTCTTTGGTTTCTTTGTTTATTGTTGTGAGCCAAACATTTGGTAATAGTAACACAGTAATACCAACAGTGAAAACTTACTGTGCAACTTCAGTGGAGCCCGAACATTGGTGTGCTTCTTTTTGCCATGTATTCATTATTTAGGGTTATTTTTTAATCTGTATAACCTTTTTTTAATTAGAAATATTTCCATTGCCATGCAGTGAGTATTTAAAAAAAATTCAAAAATTATCACCAAAAATGAAGCAATTAAAAATTTTAAAAGACTCCAAAAGAGCACAGCGTCGCCGCTTCTACAGCGTGCCTGACACCCAGCCCTCCCACTCGCAATAATAGAGAAGGCTGCAGACAGGAAGAATCGGTGAGCGCGCAGTTACTATTGCGCTCTAGCGCAGACCTGAGAACGACGCCGTAGGCCATGAGGTCCAGGGTCCTTTCCAGGATGGAGACCATCTTAAAAAAAATTAAACGAGGTAATGAGATACTTGTGCACAAACATGTTTTCGAGTTTTCTGGTCTTCGAGGAGAGGACTCCCTCGATGGCCTCATCTGTTAGTGGGCTTCCTATCAAAGTCGCGGAGTCTTGCGCGGGAGGTTGGATCCCTTGCGCGACCGCGGTTAAACGAGCAAAAAATTTGATCTTGTGTTGTTGTGGGTCAACTGCTAAGATGTCGACTTCACATTTAGAGGGGTTTAGGGACAGACCGACCTTCGCCCATTTAGCGCACCAAGTAGAGCGACTGGAGGACCTTCTCGAGGTCATTAGCGGTGGTCGCGTCATCCAAATACCAGACGTTGAACTCTGTCTGAATTGCTTCCACAATGCCTTGAATAACGAGGGCGAAGAGGGCGGGGCCACATGGGTCATCCTGTTGGACTCCACTGAACAAGGGGATTTCGGATGATTCGAAAAATTGTTCTGAAGGGGTCCTGTTCGCCTAGTTAAAAAACTTGCGTGCAACGGAAGAGAGCCCGACCAAAGGTATACAAGGAAAGCAATACTTGACCATTTAATTAATCAAAATTTCTGGTTATTTTTAAAAATTATTTAACTTTGGAGGGAAACCCCACCCCCCCCTCCTTTTTTCCCAAATCATATGTAGTCATTATTTCGATTTTTCCCTATATAAATACGGTAGCTATAGTGGCGATCCTCCATCCCGTTGTGCCTTGCCATTCGAGAACCACCTAACCGATTTTGCTCATCTTCGAAATTAAACTTTCTATTTGCATCATAAACAAGTGAGCAAAATTTCATGAAGATCGGATGACGCGTTCTAGAGTTATCGTGTTTACAGACAGACAGACGGACCGATAGAATTGACAATTACATAAGCCTTTTGGTCGGGCTAAAAAGGGTAAAAAGAGGGCAGATGTTCCCTAACCGCAAGCAGAAGAACATCCCGCCGCATTTTGTTCAAGGCGTTCTGGAAATCCATTTTGAGAAACACTTTTGGGGTTTGGTGCAATTTTCTATTTGTTTTTATATAATAATATTACATTTACATATTTGATATGTATTTATTTGAGTGCCTTTTAGACTTTTTTAGAAGTTTTGTGAGTAAAGAATTCTTTTAGGATAATTTTTCTTTCTTTAGGTGAGGTTTTTTTTATCAGCGGATGGATTGAATGGGATTTTTGTAAATGAACTTTTGATGTGAATAAAAATCATCATTATTTATTTCAAAAAAAACCTTTTAAAGGTATTTATCAAGTGTTATGTACGCTTTATATTTAATTATCTTTTAGAAACATTTCAATAAAATTTGGCCGCAATATTTGGTAGCTACTAGAGAAGCCCGTATATCCAGCTGTCCTATGATGCTGATCTTGTAAATTAACGTTTGTATCTGTATATTGTACAGATTACGTGTATAAAGTTCCATAACGATTTGTAAACTGGTTAGAGAGTTATTGCATTGACATAATTTTCTATACAAATGCGGTGCGCTACCCGAGTGGGTCTCGGTTTTCGAGAATCACTTGACCGAATTGACTCATATTTTTACAAAAGGTTCACGCAATGACAAGATTTTCCATGTAATCATGTGATCCGAAGTTACGTTGGGTCTCTCCATTTCAGAACCACTTAACCCATTTCGCTCATCTTCGAACTTAATCTTTGTACTCTCATGATAAACAAGTGTGTAAAATTTCATAACGATCGGTCGAGAATTATCGTGCCATCAGACAGACTCAGTACTAGTTCTATAAGATTTAAGGTTCGGGCTAAAAATACATACATTAATTTGATGAATTTTGTAAATTTTATGTCCGTTAAAGCTGCAGGGATGTCATTGCGCTTTATTAAATGTTTAAATGTTGGATTTTGCGAACAACAAAGAAAGCTTGTTTGATCGTCTATAGACTAGCTTCACACATTTTTGGTTTTATTAAATCATAATCCAAAAATAAGAAGCAACTGTTATGCGTCTCCATTTGAGTTGGCTTTTCATTAAGTTTCCTTGATGATCCCATGATTAATGATTCCACGATTATTGATTAAATGATTTTCTTTTTCCGTAAAGCTAAATTGTGCCGGAATGGGTTCCTATTGTTCCATTCTTCGCTGAATATTTATCAAATGCCAAAAACAGAAGTTTTATAACGTTAATCAATTACTTTAAATGAGAATAACAGTGAGAATAAAAGCATAATAAAATAATCACACAAATTAGTATAAATAGCTAGTTTAACAAGATTGAAATGCTATATTTTGCCAATAAAGCATTTAAAAAATGTATTATTGCTATCATGTCTAATACATAACCATCTGAACATATGTTGATTGTTGATTTAAGTGTATTGTTAATCTTATCTTAATGTTTATAAAAATAACTTAAAGTATTAAAGTAAATAAATAAAAAGTATTAATTGTTGCAGAATAAACATATAAATGTAACACAGTTAACTTTATTCAATTCAAAATTTATCCCATTTCTGATGGTCAGTTGAATTACAAAAAGGTTGGCGGTAACCTCTACCCCTGTGATATTCCATACACCTGTTGATTTTAATATTTTTGATTTGTTTAGAGGCAGTATATTCCCATTTCTGGTCTTCACTATCTGAGCAAGGTTTAAGCATTTTCTGGCCGACCTCAATACAATACGTGCAATTTCCCAACTTGTACATGTCTGTGTATATCCTTATATTAAGGCCAACTGGTTTGACAATGATTCTTTTGTCGGATCCCCATACCATATCCTGAGAATTTGGTTCTTGTGGATTTGCATTTAGTGTCTCAACTGTTACTTTCCCATTTTTATCTTCAATATCAAGTACCAGTTTATACCTGAGTTGTCCGAGTTTTATTCCATCGACAAAAATCAGAAATGTACATCCAATGTAGAAAATTTGGAGAAATGTAGACATCATCTTGAATTTTAAATAAATAGATACAATTTACTTATTGCGAATATACTCTAGCTGAAATCAAAATATTATAAAATACCTGTTGTAGAAGCTGAACGTTTTGTCTCAAATTCTATTTTGAATTTAGCCTGTGGATCCGATCATAATGTACCCTCTTTTAAAAAAATTAATATTCTATGGTTCGTTTGTCTATTGTTGTAAGCCAAACAATTGATAATCGTAAGTTTATAAAACTAACAATAAAAATTAAATACAATAATTTACGCACGCTTTATGTCTGTCAAAGCTGAAGGTCGTATTACAAGGATGTCATTGAGCTTTTCTCGTATTGCGAATATCACAAACAACCAAGAAATTTTGTTTGATCGTAAGTAGATTAATTTTGAATATTTAATTAATCTTATGATCTGAATTTATTATCTTTGAATGACAATATAACTCTACTGACCTTCAAGGATTTTAATATTACACCCATAGGATTTTATAATTTTCAAATTTAAAGCTACCACGTTGAAACTGTTAGCTATGTTGAAATATTTGAAAATTTACGACACCATAACATTGACTCACTCATGTTGTTATATCTTCAATATACGTATTTCCATGGAGCCCGACCTTCTCTGTATTCAGCGTCGTTGGCAGCTGCAAATTTGCTAACCTGCAAGACCATATGTCATCAGGATTAACTAAATCAATAAATAATATCATTCTGTTTATATATTAATTTAGTTTATATATTTTAATTTTGTGTACGCTATATATTTTCTACATATTTAAGGTGAAAATGACCATCATTTCACCGAATGGCCCTTTTGAGCCGAGATACAAAGGGTCAAAGTTGAGGTCAAACTCCTCTGTGCTCTGAAGTGAGTAAAGCTGCGAGGAGAAAGATTTCTTTTTCTCTCACTCTGTTTCATTGCTGCTTTCAGTTTAAGCATAATTTCTCCCCCTTCATGAAACCAGAATTAATTTCCTTATGCATTCACAAATTAATTTTAATCATCGGTGTTTTATTAGTGTACATTTGTCACTTGAGCATTAAATTAATTTTGGTCGTGAGATTTAACTTTTATTAATTAAAATACATGGATTCTGTCAATTTTTGGAGCATAGCTAAAGCATTTATTGCAATTATTAAATACAAATTTGACGAAGAAGATGAAGAACCAACGGAAGTTCATTTCGAGATTGCACATGTGCTGGTGGAAAAATTAGAAAAGCTTGCTTTCCCTCACGAACAAATTTTTTGATGAACATGAAAAGTTTGATGGTTTGAAGGTTTGATGTTTCATAGAATTTAATTTATTTGAAAAGTATCAAATTATTATGTATATAGGAAGGTTTGTAACAGATTGTAAGTTTGCGGATGAAGAAACTGGAACCATCGTGGTCGATAAAATTCCATTTAAATCAAAACAAAAAGCTCTTGAAGATATAACAAATCATCCAAATTGGACATTTAATACGATTAAGCAACGGCATTCCTATTTGAAGTTTAGAAGTGACATAAGTGTTTGGAAAAAGCAAATAGCTATTAGACTTTAGATGTTCCAAGCTACGCTTCAGCGGAGTTGTGGTTGACGATATGTTAAAAAACCACCCACAATTAGTATGGTTGTGTTTCAGGGTCCTAATAAGCGACTATCAAAAAAATCCATAGACTGGAACAACTACTGGGGCAGGGTTGGCTATAGGAAAAGGCAAAACTTTGGACATTGTTGACATCTAAATCTCACCTTTATTGTTACACGTGTGCCAATACTTTAGTATACATGTTTCAATGGTTTATCGATTTATTTACATGCATCTCATTATCATTCTGAAATAGTTGTATAAAAAAACGTTTGAGCTGCAACAAAAAACACAGATGATAGTGTGTAACAATTCGTTCTTTGAATAAATGTTAACATTGAGAAACATTTAGAAACTTTTTCACCAGGAACTTCATCTTCAATTATAAAACATTTTCATGATTGAATGAACATGAATGCACTTTTTTATATATTAGATGGAGGGAAATTGGATGTTCCGTTTAAAATCACTTTATTAGATTGTAATTTGATCTTATACAGTCAATGATACCTTTAATATTACAGAAACAACAATATGTTATTATGGTAAAATAACTATGTAAAAAGTTATGATTAATCTAAATTAATTTCGTTTAATTTTACAATGAATTACTCAACTTCAATATTTAATCAAACTAATTTCAATGTATTATTAACACGGAATAATGACAGAAACAAAATTATGAAGGAGAAACAAATGAAATAGCCTCATCTGCTCATCTCATATTTGTAAAATTTACGGGAAAGAAGTCAATAACATGATAAAAATCAAGTCTAGTGTACATTTTTTAAAGCTAGCCGTAATGCGTCCATTGGAGGTTATTGAAATCTTTAGTATGCTGTAGTAATTTTAATTAAAGCCCTTCTTTACATAAACTTATGCCCACTGAACAAAAGTAATTTTAATATATATCGCGTACAATCAATTCACGGAAAGAGCATCTTTTGCTCTTCTTTTTTAATATTTTAATTGACTTTATTCCAACAGTTTTAAGTTGGTGTTAGGCTAAAATCATAGTTAATAAATTAAGAATTTGTATTTTTATCAGTCATGCTTTATCATATACTCCAACTATTCGAAGCTGCATGTAGCAATATCACTTTAATATTGTTCAACGCCTGAGCTTAAATTTTTAAACTTGTATACATGAAAATCATTCAAATTGAAACTCACCCAACTATTCCAATGTACACTATAACCGATATTTCAATAATTGAAATGGATTATAAAAATGATGTACAAAGATAATATACAAAGATGTTAACGCGAGATAATGCGTCCATTTAAGCAATTTTGAAAATCGTTTGGGTTTGAGTCACAATAATTATCCCAACCAAACCTTATTAATCACCTATGACCCTTGATACATATAAAAAGGTAAGAACCTGACCCCTGTGACCAGAACCGGACAGTCAATTTAACCTTTTTTAATGTATGGTTGGTCAATAAAAACACCCCAGACTGAACTTTTTATCCTTTATCCAATGACTTTCTTGATCAATAAAAAAATAGGAACATGACCCTTATTACCTAACCTAACCTTACACCTGATCCACAACTTGACCCATCTTATTCTCTGATGAAACGGGTCCAAATTTAAAATCTTTTTGCTAATATGACCTACCGGATTTTAAATTAGATGTTACCTCGGTGAAGTCAAATAAAGCTGAAGATTATTATCCTATTGCAATAAAACGTATCTGATTAGCTTGATAAGAATTTCGGGCTACTATTCCATTGCATGTCTGGTATCAATTTATGAAAGTTTATTAACAAGTTTTATTGCACTAAAGCTTTCGTTTCCTAACGTTTTGTCGTGGGAACAATCAATTTATTAAACCGAAATGTTTGCAAACCTTAGTAATATGAGTTTTAATGGAATACAATTTGTCGTAATATTCGTCTTAAGGTCATCAGCACCCATAAAGCCTGCGTTAAAGCCTGTGCAAACTCATGGTTTGTATGATACAAAAATATGTTTTGATTAATATAATTTTTTAAATTTATTTCGATGCATTTTAGAGGTCCGCTGGTTGCAGAAATTTCCAAACCGCTTCTAATTGTCATCACAAATAAACGAAGTAACGACAAAATGAATTATTTTTTTAGAATGCAATTGTTTTGTCACTAAAAGGAACAAGTATCTAGATTAATGAAATTTCTCAAGTTCAGTTTTCCGTTAATTTTAAATTAAAAAGTATGCTATGCTGAAGAGATAAAGATAAACAGTCTTCTTTTTTGGTACTTTAAAAGTTACTAATGGTGTACACTACGACCTGGAAAATATGTCTTCGGATAATTTCAAATGTGGGTGATTTGAGATTGATTTAAGGGATTTACTATACATTAGTTGGGTAAAGTAATGTATGAACAACAACTGAAATGGAAAATTCACAGCATACATAAAAGCAACACTATCCGAAAAGCAAAAGGAGATGCACGTTGCAGAAAACCAAATTTAGAAGCTCTTCCCAAACACTTTCATTACACAAATCAAAATTTTGATATATTAAAGGGAGTTTTTAGTCCATGTCACCCCCATACGTACACAAACGAATTTCTTTTTCAAGATTCAAAAAATCTAATCTCCTTTTTTTCAACGGAATGAAGAAACTCTAGAAGTTTCAACAAGTGTACGTCAATATAGCTAATCCATCATTTTCCGCAAAGATGATTCATTTAAATAGTCATTTAAATGCTAATAAACTACCATCTTGCTTACCTTGCGAGATAAAATCTTCCATCATCGGTAATTCCCTATATGAAAACTATTGCATAGCGTATTTTAGTTCTAAGTGCAGAACTATGTCAGAAGAAAAGGCTCTTCACTAATAATAAGTACAATTATTTAGTCATTATAAGTAAGTCATTATTTCTACCACGCCACTATTCCAGTGTCTAAAAGGTCCATTTTTTGTATAACGTTGTAGCACTAGGGAAAACAGGAAAGCTTACGGCTATATCTCCTTTCTTTAAGAATTAAGACGCCAAAGAAAAACCACCATATGCAATTCTAATAATCCACAGCAACAGTCCTCAATAATCGAAATAAATATGAATCAACAAAGGACTCTAATAGAGTTAACACAGAAACTGGGGCGAATACGCACAGAGAATCTAATAGATATTCTCGTTTACGGTACTGTATCAAAGGTAGACACCTGCAACATATTCAACAGTGTAGCGCCAAAATTAGCTATTAAAAAACCTACGCGCTACATGGGTACAATTCAACACTAAATTCTGTTACGGTATCTCTTAAGTTATATCCCCCTCCACAAACAATGGAATGGGTGATTGTTATAAAAAAGGAATTTATTTTACTTGCTCTGCTGGATAACCACAACCACACACTGCCTCTCCAACTAAATTCCACTTGTGGGTAAGCTAATCTTTAAGCTTCTGCCCTTAGGGCTTTACATTTAATTTTTTCATCTCCTAGAGGTACTCAAAGTATATATAATAAAACATATAATAATATTGATTCTATTCAACAAAGTACCCCATTGTGGAGCTATTGAATCGAAACCGGTATCACTGCCAAACCACGGCGCGTAATCGGAAAGCTATCAATTTTTGTTATTAATTAGTAGGATAATTGAGTATTGTCCAATCGCTATTCCTTATTAATGTTTAGTTATTACATGATTATTTAGTTAATGGTTCTGTTAAGTATTTTTAAATTTTGAATCTGTTCCTAGATTTTCACCAACATCTTTACCGTGGCTTTCTTCGTGGTTTATTTCCATCAAGTGGAAGCACCACCCCCATTTTTACCCATATTGGTGAATACCGCGGATCCGCTTCACCACATCGTGGAGCTGTCGTATTAATAGGTATCATTGTCAAGGTTGTCTTCGACAGAGGAATACCGTTTTCTTGGCTATTTATGCCACCACGGGTCGTAACCAAATAGGTATTTTAATATTTAACCCTTTCGCATGGCAAGGGATCGTTCGATCCCAGAATTTTCGAAGTTGTTCCCATGGGGTGGGCTCATTTGTTCCCAGATAAAAAATTGTGGTTCGCGTGGCGAGGGATTTTTCGACCCCGGCCATTTTCTAAGCGTCCCCATGGTGTGGGACTTTTAAATTCCAAAAGAAATTAAATTATTCCCGTGGTCCGGGATTTTTCGATCCCACACAAATTTTCAGCCCGTTAAATGATTTATGTATTAATTGCAACTGGATTTCATACTAAGGCCTTAAGAAGGTGTAAACTCATTACTCATTCATAAAATTGTCTTGTCCGTTGATGCTCTAATTTTAAAACGCATCTTCATTAAACTTTGTATATGATCTTTATAGGACATGAGAACGACTGATTGTTTTTGGACCCTGTAGGTCAAGGCAAGGGGTCATATGGGATGAAAGAAATGTCAAAATCGAGTGAAGTGTCAATTCTAATCAATTTTTGTATGAGAATTACGATTTTTAGTTACATTTTGCCCTCCGATAACATTCAAGGCGTCATAAAGGATGACGTAATATAGGTTTAAAAAGATCATTTTTGCCATTATTTATTATGTTGGGTGATATTGATCGAGAACCGCTTGACCTATTTTGTTCATCTCCATCCAAAACTTCTTTTTGAAAAAGCATGGAAAATTTTATGAAGAGTTGTTTTGTTCTTGATTATCGAGTCTACAGAAGAACAAAATACAGACTAGATTGAAAATCTCATTAATCCATTGTTCGGCTAAAAATCAGATTTAAAATTTAAAACTCAGATTTATATTATAAATAAATTTTTCATTCATTGAATACAGTATTTAAACTTTCATTCAATTTTCCATTTATCCAAATCCTCAACTGGAGGTACAATTTTGCAAAATGTGCTCCCATGATGGGTGACATTTTTGGAAATTTCCTTTGCCAGGAAACTGAAAAACTACTTTTAACTTGAACAACTGCTGATTGAAATTATTATTCAATTTAAAATCAAACTAATTTCTTTTAACATTCATTCATATTCTACTTTCAAAATATTTCAGTTTAAAACGAAAGCTTTCCATAGCTGTTATCCCATCTCAAGAGCTATGGAAGCTGTTGAGTAGTGTCCTAATTTCTTGAGAACAGTTTTTCACAATCCATTGGTATGTCAGATTAATTGAAAAACATCATTTCAATTCCAATTCAAACATTTCCTTATTCCGATATGACAGATATTATCAAACATTCTGAGCTATCTTCCTCATAATGATTTGAAGAAAGTGCGCCTTATCAACACCCAATTCCTCTTTGAGTCCTCTCCGTACTTCTACTCCAAAGCCGTATTCTCCATCCCTGAGCTCAACAATGATGAGCTTGGGTCCTTCGTCAAGGGGACTTATAACGATGGAGCAGAAATACTATCCCCGTTGAAACTGTATTCAAAATTCAAAAATGTGAAACTCGCCGATAAATTTGAATACATAAACCGCTTGGAGAGTAGTAAATACTTGAAGGATATTAGTTGGTTTCTTGAAATGTTTGCCCATCAATTGGAATCTTTCGCTTGTGAGTTGGAAAATGAAGAAGACGTTAATGCACTTACAAGGTAAACGGTTATTTTAAATTATAAGAACGTATATCGAGATTATGGATTAAGTGAACATTGATATATTTATAGCGTTCTTCAAAAAAATTCAGGAAATTTACGGGAATTACACCTTCTAACAAATTGGTAATTTTTATTTAACTATTTTTTATGCTTGAAGTACTATAAAAATGACGTTCAATTTTTGTTTATTAAGTGCCCCTCAACACACAACAATGAAATATCTTTTATCCGCTCTACAAAATCTGCCACAAACCTACACCGTTAAAACTCTGAGTCTGGGAATCAAATATACGTGTGAATACTTCTGTTTGGAGTTAATTCTGAAAGAAGTTTTCCGAATACTTCCTTCCCTCAAGAGATTAGTCATTAATGTCACCACTTCAAGGGATGGAACCAAATGTTTTATGCAATTTCAGCGGAGGATTACATATTCCGACGGAACAAATCAGATTTTACAGTTTTTGCAAGAAAATCCACAACTTTGGACCAGAACAATCTCAGAATTTTCAATTTACAAATGAAGAACGACCTGAAAGAGACAATTTTTACGCTTCTTTAATTACAAAGCTAAATTTTGAAAACTTGAGGTATTTAATATTTCATTTCGGTTTTGAAATAAATAAGAAAAATTAATTAACACTTAATGTATTTGTTTTAGAAAATTTGAGCTCACTAATGTGGATTGTTTGCGCGAAAATGTGACAGAGATCCTTGTGCACTTCTCAAGTAAATTGGAGCATCGTCATTTGGGGGTACGGAATACAGGAGTATTTCAGCAATGCCAAATCCCCCCTTTCCTGGATTATCACAGCCATTTTCCTAAATTGTTATCCCTGCAATTTGCCACTCAGAAATCGAATGAAAACACTAATTTTAAAAAGGTGCCACTTGAAACAAATAGGTACGTTTTAACTTATAATTGATTAGAAACAACATATCAAATCTTTTTATAACTGGAGCTTTATTATCCCAACAGATCAATACGTCCATTTACATCATTGGTTGAGGGTGGAGTGTGTCAGTCCTTAAGACAATTGTTGCTTCCAAGTACATATTGCAAAGGATCTGATCCGGAGTTGCATGCCTGGTTGGGAAATTTAGCAAGAGTTTTCCCAAATGTCAATACTTATCCCATTGCTGATGCCAGACAGGGTGATTTTGAGTTTATTAAATCTGTTAGAGATATTGTCACTAGGGAAAGTGGGGGGCAAAGGGGTGTGGTTTGTAACAATTTTAGATAACCCTTATTACGCTCCAAAGTCAATATAACAATTTTAGATAACCCTAAACCTACATAAAGAGTGAGCACTTGCCCTGCACCATGAATCTGGCTATTCATTGACTAATTTTTCATCCCTCTACGACAATCCTAACGGAAGTTAGGATTTCTGAAAGTTGGAAAATCGTGATTTTAGAAAATATGGAATACTGCGGGTTCGAGCAACACCACTATCCATACTCTTACTTTTTTAGGTTTTTTAGAATACTCTCTCTTTGAGCACATTTTTATAAATTTTTAGGTTCACCCTATTCAGTAATTTCAGGGTACAAACCACACACCTTTGCCCCCACTTTCCCTAGTGACAATATCTCTAACAGCCTTAAGGATGACTGGGACTGATATTACAAACCATATTTACTTTGTTTTTGGCTAATGTCATTTGTATTTGTGATTCTTTATTTATTAAGCCCTTATGTTAAGAAGACTGCTAGAGTTAAGGAAGTTTCATTCTTGTCCTTCAAACTCTTTTATCTTTATAGCCTTTTGTGAAAAGGATGTATTTATTAATTTAATTTAATAAATTCGATTATAAGTTTAGACTCAACAATAACGATTCTGAGTGAGTGTTTTTCCGGAAAGCATTACCCTTGAATTTCATCATGAATATAAGCCCTTTAAAATTATAGCCAATTTCAAATTGGATGATGATGCTACTACAGAACCTCAATAAATAAATTATGCCTAGTTTAGCAGATGTTTATATAATTATGATGTGTTAAGTAAGTGTCAGTTAGCTTACGAAGTATTCGTAATGTGCAATTTAACTGAATTAGTGAATATTTCTATATTTATCGATAAATCCGTGTACAACTCACATTCCATATTCATACACATTTCATCAATTTTATCTCACCTCCGATTTGTTTTCCTGGAAATGTAATTAATCTTTAAAGCTAATGTGAAATGTTAGATTTTAAATAATTGATCATCTGCGAGTTCCCAACTCATTAAAATCAATTTAAATTCAATAAAATCCAACTCATATGATGGAATCAAACATGTGTATTAGTTTACATTTCTTATAAAGCAAGCTTATATTATTGATTCCGTAGGGATATCTTAATAGTGACAGTAGCAAAGATGAGAATTCTGAGATTGGTGACAAATCGCCAAATGACATGAGAAATAAAGGCCGCAATTGTTTGCTAATGACGATAGATGGTCACAATCTTCAACTGTAACCGACGGAATTGATGTGATTCATCGAATGACGCACCACAATGCTGTTCAGGAAATGAAGATGCGAATTACGTCAGGAAAGGTTGATGAGAGCTTTGTTCCTTTTCCGTTAGATGCAAATGAATCCAATGAGAACGGTGAAAGCTTCCTAATTTACTGCTTAAAAATAGGTTCGATTGTTTTTGGAATAAAAATATCTCATGTTTTCAACTTCCTCAAAATAATTTTCATTTTAATTGCACAGAAATTTATGACATTTTAATTTTTAATGTCCTACAGGCAATTACTTCATCGACCATCATTCTAAACTTGCGAAAATATTATCTCCAAAACCATTGACCGGCTCAGAAATATGGAGTTATGTATTATCTTATTAAATGTGTAAATGCGTATATTGCTACAATCATATATTTTATCGGCACTTTATTGAAACATTCTAATCATTATCTATTAGTAAATCAGCTTTGCCGCGTTTTCAAGCGTCTAGACATATTGCAATCAATCCCAGCCCTGGCGTAAAATATAATCTCGAAATCTGTAAATTAATCATGTGTTTTAACCGTTGCAAACATGTATCATTTATTCTCATACAAAATTCTTCTGTCGTTCATTGACCTGTAAAGGTGAGTCGTATTACTCAAAAACAATGTCGAAAGTTGTAACCAAACTAATGTACTAATTCAATAATAAAGTTACCATACTCTGTATGTTACAATTATAAGATAAGTAATTTAGTATTATATGAGACGTAAGTTAACTATTGTAAATGTATGCAGCTCTTACAATTAGACCAATTAGGCAAATAGGGCTGGGAACTATTATCAGAAATTACATATCCAATATAAAAATAAATGCAAATTAAAAGAGAATTCAATAAAAGTATAAAGTTTTAATTCTCTGAAATACTTTCATAAGTACCACAGGTATAAACGCATGTCAATTAGCAAATTCATAATTGAACTGTTAGTTTCCACGATGTCAATTGACATTTCCGCGGAATTGGCTAGAAAATTACATGAGAATTAATAATGGAGTGGGTAGAAGTGAGAAAAAATTGGAGAAAATACACAGTTTAATGCAAGTATAGACATTGTTTGGTAAGGTATCTGGGAATCTGTAAAGAAGCTGCAATCGACCAAAGTACAGTTCCATGACATTAGTTGACCTATACTTTTATTAGTTTTATACATCTATTTCCATGGTCAATCATTGTGGAATGAACAAATTATGCGTTAGTAAACTTTAGTGACAGACTCCGATCAATAACAGTGTACTTTCTGTTCTTATTTTGATATTATTGTATATCTTTATCAGGTGCGTAATGAAATAGTGTAGTGTTCTAACTCAACTATTTGATTGTTTTAGAACATTTTCGTGTCGTGTTTCACATTTATATTAGAATGAAAAATATATATTAAGTTAGGTAATCTAACCTTAACTAATGTCATGATAAATCATGATAAATAAACACGATTGTATTGGCTAAGACTATATATAAATCATGTGAAAGATCTAACTATTTTAAGAGTGACAACATAGAAGAATGTTTAGTTATCTAGTGTTGCCATTGGTCGTTTTATTCAGAAGCAGATAAACCATTGTGATGCCAAAGTCTGCTACCAAATCATCACCTATGCTGTCTCATTTGTCATCCAGGACGAATAATCAGTGATAAAATCTCAGTTATTCGTAGGTGCCTAATGCATCATGAAATGGATTTCATATATAGGAATAATAAATGAATCCAACGCTCTACAAGAAACACTAGTAAAGCAATTAAGAACACGAATAATGCTGCAATCAGAAAAGATTGCAAATTTTTAAATGTAATGATAACAATTTGCTCCGATGATTTTTTCGAAGAGTAAAGGGATCTTTTGATCATCAGGGATATAAAGTCCAAGCGACATATTTCCCACCGAAGCCACAATTCATACAGTCCTGCACATTCAAAGCGATCTGCTATAGCTTTGACGGCTGCGACAAAATTCACTGTCCATGTATTATACCTTAACTCTGAACCCAGTGCTTTGTAAACGCTAAAGCATTCGTACTTGCCTTTCAAGACATTGTACTTTATGTGACTGATATAATAAGTGTCAGGAACAATGTCCATTAATACAATTCCAAATTTCGGATCATTTAGAGAATGCATGTTACAGACCCCTATTATAGGTTTTGCAACTTCCTTAATGGTTCTTTCCGTTACGTTAATTAAACCTTGAGATTCGAATTCAACCTTTAATTCTCTGATCCAATAATTACGTACAGAAGCCACCGCAATTCTAAGTTCATATCCATTTTCAACAAACTCCTTTAGAGATTTTAATGGGACAATTTCAGGAAGAACAATGAGCTCTGATGTTAAGTAAAATTCATATTCCGTTAGCAAAATTAGCGCCACAAGATTCATTGAGTACCAGCAAAGCTTTCCACATTTTCCTGATTGACGAAACATGTTTGAGAGAATGGCAAATAACGAATCCAACCAGAGACTTAGAGTGAGCGACTTATGTTCCACAAATGTGACGATGATGGGAAAGAAAATAAGAAGACTTAAGACATACGCCCAAAGAGAATCTCCAAAGGGGTAAATCCAAGGGCGGAAGGAGCTGTCTTCCATTTTTAGGTCATAATTGCAATATAGGATATTCCTTGACAGTAGATGAAACCCTAAAATGGTATTCACATATCCAAATCGTATGTATACTTTATTGCTTGAAGGGTCTACATTCATCTTGTGCTTGTCAATGGCACTCTTTTCTAAGAGTGTGTAGCTGATATTTAGCATTTCAGCAATGCGAAGTACGGGTCGTTCTACGTAATCGCAATAATAACCGGAGCTGTATCGTTTCTTAATAGCTGCATATTCCGTGCAATCCATATTTTCAAATACGTCAAACATGAGGATTTGAACCTTAATATTGTATCTTGTATTCCTAGAAAAAGAAAACGGATGTAGAGACCTAAGATATCATACAGATAAATTTAAATTACAGGTGTCAAGGTTATTATTATTATTACGGTTAAGGTATTGTTACCGCATTTTATCAACATGGAAAATGAAGTGGTAAGCCATATGTCCTTCTGTTGAATAGCATCGATAATACCAACGTTGATATTCTCCCTCAGAAGCCTTTATAAGGGTCAGAATGTATTGATTAATTGGTGTAAAATCTTCAAACCATAAATGACTAGGCTCATTTTCCAGAGAGTCAGTAATGAAAATCATATTTGATGTCCAAGGAGAATATCTTATAAGGATTTCTGCTCTTGATATCAATTTGTCTCTCAGTAGATTGTCTTCCATCAAAGGAAAGTTGTAGCCTAGTAGCAATATTGCCCCGCATAATTGACCGAATCTTGATTTAATAGAAGTTGGCGTTACATGAGAAGGTATTCTTGTTATATTTTTATCAGATCGGATTTCATATGTAATATTTTGGTTTGATAAAATTATTAATGTTAAAACGTCTTTATTGATATTATCTACATTAAATCTTTGAGCTTTAATAAAGCAAGAATCGAACCCATGCAGAGGTATATTTTGGGAATAGGGTAAAAACCTTAATTCTTCACTTTCTTTAATTCTTAAGATTATACTCAGAATTACATTGTAAAAGAAGTATTTGTAATCCATATTCGGTTTCTAAGCTGATCAAGTTCACAACAACTTAACGATCCCGTAGTTTTATGGTATCATTGTTATTCAAATAAATATTGATATTTGATCTGCAAGGTATTTAACATTTACAATACAAATTTACAAAAAGTGAAAAAGCCGAATCCTGGTATGACTACTACAAGCAGTGCAGTATTAAAATGAGATGAAATATCAATATGCCTTTGTGCTGCTGAAGTAAATTTCCGGAGCTGACGTTTCTTCAAAAGAATTTACAATTTTTCTACAGCCTGAACCTCTAACAGGCAATGACATATTATGAGAGAATTAGACACATTATAATCCCTATGGTACTTGTGTTTAGATGGGAAGCGTATTGGTTGAATAATTGCGTGTTGTATTGTATTAAACAAGTCCGCAAACCTGGTTAAAAAATTCAAATCATATTATCTCTCGTTGATTGTTTTTTGATGAAAGGAAATGTAGCTCTTTTTAATAAAAGAAACGCAATCGAATGATTATACCTTATATATCTCTGGCAGAAAAAGCTCATTATTGTGAGTTCTAATTACTTGTTATTAATTGGTTTGTGTTTGCCTCAAGATTTGCCCGTGCGTATCAACCCGTTAGGACACTTTCCCATGTGCATAAAGGCCGCTGTATATAATTTTTTAATATTTATTATATGTATTAATTTGTGTTTATTATTTATTTTATATATAATTATTAGAGAGACTGAGAATTTTATATTGTAGAGTATATTGTAGATTGTAGGGGGAAGTGTCTACAATTCGTCATCATGGCTTAACCAATTCAATATTTTTGTTTGGTTGACGATCGTAACGACTATTTTGTTACTGGTTGTAACCAATTCTACCATATTTAGAAACACTGACAGTCAATCGATAGAGATTCTTTGTCTACTCTGGGACCATGTTATTCAAATGCTCAAGCAAATTATCACAAGAATGTCAACTGCATACGGATGATTGTCGTTAATTTTACAGATAATAACCGCCTAATATGAATCTACGTTTACCAGAAAGCTACATGTCCCAACAGAACAATCAACTTGTATGACATAGCACTAAATGGGCATTTCAAAAATCAATTTACTAGACAACTTAAAAAGCTTTTACAAGCTGAATTTCTACGCTTAAGAATGACCAAAAGATATGCCGTACAGATACGGGACTACAATGAAAAACAATGGATTCATGCATTTTAATTTCAGAAAATTGGTTTAGGAATGTTTCTGGATTCCGAGAAAGCTAACAGTTACGTTACCCGACTAAGAAACGTCTACAAGGACCTGTTTTGCAGTAAATTGGCATTTCACCATGATACTTTAATGCTCTATAATTATTTGCAAACGTTTAATGCCTACCGAATGCAAGAAATCGTTCAGAATTTAGCGGAAAATGACCTCATTAAATATTAGGATACATTGCAGCGGTGGGAAGGAGAAATGAAAGGTGGGAAACGAGATGTTTTCCTTAAACAGTTTACGCGCCCGGTAGTTGAGGAACTTATTGATAATGGAATGTTAATTAAATCGTTAGCAAACCACACCAAGGAAACAAACAAATACATAACTTTAATACTTTTAGAACCTATTTTTGTACGTGTGGAATAGTCTTAGGATGTGCTACACTAATTATGTGTTAATGTATTGTTATTAAAATATTTGAAATGTGTGATAGCGAGCTTTGTAAATGGTTTATAAAAACTTAAAATATATAGAAAATTTGTTGCGAATTATTTAAGTAGGGATTATATTTTACATATACGTATAAAGTAGTTCTAGCATAATAAAATTCGAAGTCTGTTATTTGTGAAAGATGAAAGTACAATGTGTTCGAAAAAAGGTCTCAAAATAGCTCATTTTAACAAGAATTATTTGTGTTTTTTTTCAGTATATTTATGCCTTTGAGTATTATGATTGAATTCGTCATAAAATTCAATTGTCATTCCAGGTTATTGAATGAACCAAATGCTAAAAATAAGTGAAATATTTAGAATTAAATGTTTAATTCAAGTGTTTGAAGATTTAGAAGAATGATTTATATGATGTAACGAGCAACAAAATGCTTCCAGTTGCAGTTTGAAATAATTCAGTTTAAATCGATATGAGACCATTTAAAAATGATTTTATACCATTACAGATTTTCGAAAAGATTTCATGCAGAACATTCCAAAATGAATTTTATCATAGAATGAACAAGTAACATTCAACCTAAGTTCAACAAGTAAGATTCAACAAGTAGGTTTATTCAACCCCACCTGGATTATCACAGCCATTTCCCTAAATTGTTTTCCCTGCAATTTGCTAATCAGAAGTTGAATGAGAACACTAATTTAAAAAAGATGGCACTTGAAAATAATAGGTACGTTTAAGTTTAAAATTGATTACAACCATATTAAAGATATTTTATAACTGGAGCTTTATTATCCCAACAGAGCAATACGTCCATTTACATTGGTTGAGGTTGGAGTGTGTCAGTCCTTAAGACAACTGTTGCTTCAAAAACATATCCCGAGGGATCTGATCCGGAGTTGCGTGCGTGGTTGGGAAATTTAGCAAGAGTTTTCCCAAATGTCAATACTTATCCCATTGCTGATGCCAGACAGGATCATTTTGAGTTCATTAAGCATGACTGGCACTGATGATATTACAACCAATATTTACTTTGCCTTGGTTAATATCATTTGTATTTGTGATTCTTTATTTAGCCGTTATGTTAAGAAGACTGATAGAGTTAAGTAATTTTCAATCTTGTACGCTAAAGTCTTTTATCTTGTGCCTAATTTATATTGTCATTTATGAAAAAGATGTATTATTTTATAAATAAAATTGTTTATAAGTTTACACTCTACAATAACGATTCTGAGTGAGTGTTTTACATAGAACATTAATCTTCAATTTCAACAGTTTAAAACTATAGTACAAATGTAGAATTGGATAATGATGCTACTTCCGAACTTCAATATAAGATTTATGCCTAGTTTAGCAGTTCAGAATATAAATAAGATATCAAGTGGAGTATTTGATAGTTTACAAAGTACTTGTAATTTACAATTGAACTAGTCATGAATTTTTCCTTAGCTTGCGACAAATCCATGTAGAACTGGCATCTCATACCATTATCTTTTTAATCAATTTTGTCTCATTACTGATGTCAATCAGTATATTTGATGCCTATAAAACAATGGATTGAGTTTGAAATTTTAGATACATAGCACAGTTCCAGTCTTCTATCACTAAAATTATATATAACCATTACCGTATGAAGAAACCTTTATGTAGAAAAACAAACAAGCAAAACAGTAATAAATGAACTGTCACTAATGACATTTTCGTAAATAAAACAAAAAAGTTCAATTTTTATTATGCGCATAGTATTGCAACGACACTAACAACATAGTACATGTTTAATCCAGTTGAACTTCCCGAATACAATCTTTAAGGATTACTTCTATCTCCTTATCAATCTACAAGAAGGATTTTTTTATATTTAAACAGCTAAATTCAAAATCAGAGTTCTATTAACTTACATTATGTCCCGCAATTTCAAGATGATTTAGTTCACTTAGCTGCCCAAGTGCCCAGATGATAGCATTGCTAATTTTGTCTCCTTCATTTCTTGGAATCCCATCGTCATTTGTCTGTGGCAATAAAATCCTGAGTGTCCTTAGTTCTAAAGAAAAGTTTATAATCAATCTGAACAACTTAAATTCATTCATTAAATACATTAATTACTTTTTAGATTAACTATTGAGGATGTTCCCATTGCAGCTGAGTAATTCCTTGGATCATTCAGAATCCGTAGCATTTTACACTGTTTCCGATTTAATCCTTTGAGAACTACCTCTAGTCCTAAACACAGTTCATTCTCCATAGGCTGTAAATCAAATGGTCTCCTTAGGTGTATAATTAACGACTCTAAATTTGTAAAATTATCCCAAATGGTTCCTTAAAGTCTCGTCAAATTGGAATGGAAAAGTCAAAACTTTCACCTGTGCACATTGTAGAAACATTTTAATAGACATGTGACTTTTTCATTACCTTTATAAGTTATGGTAAAACTTACGTTTGGAAAAACCCTTCCAGCTGAAGCCATCTCATGTGGAGTTAATCATATTGGAAGTTCAAGTTTCCTTAGCATAAACTGCGGTTGTGTATTAATTTCAGAAAAACATGAATTTAAAAGATCCAGGTCTGCAGCAAAACCAGGGAGAATTAATGTTTCCGAATTTGGAAATTGTTTTTTAAAATGTATCGGTGTGGTTCTGCAGGTTCCGTAGACTCAGATATCTTAGTTTGGACAGTTCTGAACTCAAACAGATTAGTTAATTATTAGCATATCAGTATATGAAGTATATGATATGAGGATTTAACCTGGGAAACTCAATTCCGTAAAAAACATTCCAGCCAATAAAACAAAATGCTCCAGGCATGAGGATTGTTTTCTGAGAAATTGTGTTAATAATTCTTCCATCTCGTCGTCTACATAACAGAGATCTATTTTCAGCCAGCTTAAATTCAATTGAGCCTCATTGAATTTTATCATTTCGTCTGATGATATCTGGGACAACTGCAGTTGTTTCAAATTGTTCCTGCAACCCCCATGTTGTAGTTCATGAAGAATTGATACACCATATCATTTACATTGGTAAGGTAGAGTGTGTCCGTACTTAAGACAATTGGGTATTATTTTTTTTGGTTAATATCATTGTATTTTGTGATTCTTATTTAGCCGTTATGTTTAGAAGACGGCTAGAATTTTGTAATGTTCAATCTTGTACGCTAAAGTCTTGTAACTTGTGCGTAATTTTTATGTAGTCTTTTGTGAAAAAGATGAATTTATTTTATTAATATAATAAGTTTCCACTCAACAATAACGAGTCTGAGTGAGTGTTTAACGGAGGGCATTAATCTTCAATTTGATCCGTTTAAAATAATAGTCAATGTCAACATGTCAAATTGAATGATCATCTCAGAACTGCTGCAATACAAGATTTATGCCCAGTTTAGCAGTTCTGAATATAAAAAATATAACCAATGTAGTATTTGTCAGTTTAAACAAATACTTGTAATGTGCAATTGAATTAGTCATGATTATTTCTTTAGTTGGCGACAAACCCGTGCAGAACTTATATCTCATACCGTTAGATCTTGGATCAATTTTGTCTCACTTATGATTGTAATCTGTATATTTGAGATATATAAAAATATGAATAGGGTGTGAAGACTTTGATACGTACAAGAGTTCCTATCTATTCTTACTAAAATTATTCCCATTATTGCATAAAGAAACCTTTATTTAGAAAACAGAATTAAATCAACTGTCACTAATTACATTTTTTGTAAATAAACTATAGGAGTTCATTTCATTTTTATTTATGCGCATATTATTTCAACGACACTGGCAACATATGTTTAATTCAGTTTAACTTCCCGAATACATTTTTTAAGTATTGCTTCTATTTCCTTATCAATCTATAAAAATAATATTTTGCATTTAAATATCTAAATTCGGAAACAGAGTTCCATTAACTTACATTATGTCCCGCAATTACCAGATGATTTAGTTCACTTATCTGCCCAAGTGCCCAGATGCTAGCATTGCTAATTTTGTCCCCTTTCATGGAATTTCATCGTTCTTTGTCTGTGGCAATAAAATCCTCAGTGTCCTTAGTTCTAAGGAAAGGGTTGTAATCAATCTGAACAACCTTAATTCATTTATTGAACATTTTAATTACTTTTTAGATTGACTATTGAAGATGTTACCACTACAGCGGAATAAGTCCTTGGGTCATTCATAAGTCTTAACAATTTACAATGTTCCTGATTTAATCCTGTGAGGACCACATCTAGTCCCAAACACAGTTCATCCTCCATAGGCTGGAAACGAAAAGGTCTGTTTACGTGTAGGGTTAACGATTCTAAATTTGCAAAATTATCCCAAATCCTTCTTAAGGTTTCGTCACATTAGAATGGAACAGTTAAATATTTCACCTATGCACAGTTTAGAAACATTTTAACAGTGTCAATAAAAATATTGGTAAAACATACGTTTAGGAAAACCCTTCCAGCAGAATCCATCTCATCTGGAGTAAATCCCATTGGAAGTTGAAGGTTCCTTAGTATTGATTGTGGTTGTGTATTAATTTCAGAGAAACATGTATTCAAAAGATCCAGACCTTTAGCCCAGCCATTGATAATCAATGTTTCCAGCCTTGGAAACTGCTTTGTGAAATTTATCGGCGTGGGTCTCTAGGTTCTGCTACAAATACCCCTTCCAGAAATAAAGTCCAGACTCAAAAATGTTAGCCTGGGGAGTTCTGTCATAATAATTCAAAATCCTTAATTTAAAAACTACATATGTAATACGATGTTGGTATTCAACCTGGGAAAATCATCTTATAAATCTCAACATCCAGCCAATCCTTTTCAGCTATTAAGATAAAATACTCCAGGCTTGAGGATTGTTTTCTGAGAAATTCCTTTAATAATTCTATTCAGATTCATCAAATCGATCTATTTCCAGCCTGTTTAGGATACAGGAAACCGTTTGAAATAACATTACGGGGAAGAGATGAAAGGATTAAATGTTCCAAATTTGTTGTCTGTTTTAGAATATTTCGGAATATTTGAGCATTCAAAATGTCCATTCCGTTGGATTCTTCATCTGCTGAAGGAATGCTAACTACTCCTTGCTCAGTATAGCTAAGTGATGGAACGTCGTGACGACTAAACATTTTTAAGTTAGAAATAGTTTATAATTTTTACTAGGGAATACATACTTTATCAAACTTTTGACGTTTAAATCAAGTTCCATTTCTTTAATTAAAGATCCATGTTCCTTGAAAAACTTTGTAGCAGAAGGATGTGCCATGGGCAGTTCTTTAAATGAATACTTTGAGAATCTCAACACCCATGCAGATCCTGATTCCAAAACACATAAGTATTGTTCCAATTTTCCAACAGCAGGATTTAATTCTCGAATTACATTTAATCGATATTCCTCGTAGTTCTTCATTTCCTCTAATGTTATTTCTAATAAGCTAAGGTCACCGTATTTTCTGTGATATTCTTCAACACTTTCGTATATCGGTTTTATTATAAGTTTGAATAACTTTTGAACTTCCCGACTTGCTACTTCGTTCCATTTGCGACACACGAGACGGAAATTTAAAAGTGCTTTTGAGTCAGGTTTAGATTTAAAACGCAGAAATACATTCTCGAGTATCTATTCAAGGAATAATATTTGCAAAAGTAAAATAGAGAATTAGTAAAATTGTAATGATTACCAAATAAAAATATGAAATTACGTACAATGTCCAAGAACAGTGCGGATTTTCCTTTATTTAATTTTATTGAAGGTTCCATATTGTAAAGATATAAATCTATTCTAAATATGATAATTTTACACGTATAAACGGTATTATTATTAAGTAATTATTTATCTAGTTTCGTTAAAAGTTAAACCATGAAATTCCATTTTGTAATCAAATTTCAAATTAACTCAAATGCTGAACAGCTGAAAAGTGCTCTGCCGCAAAGTCGGATATTTGTTTGAGAAAAGCAACAAGTGATATTGTATGTAAGGGAATATTTTCAGGTGTCCCACGAATAAAACTGACATTATTAATTTATGATGTTAACTTAATAAAGCACAACAATGTACCATGGAAAACAGCTTTGATTTTTTAAATGCATGTATTGAACATAAATAATTATTAAACCGATAAATTTCAATGATTTATTTATTGATTTTATTACACATACGTTGGTTTTATTGGATACCAAATGGTTTACCCTCCAAATTTAAAGATAACTTAATAACCATATTAATTAAATAATTTTATTTTAAATTTAAATAATAATTAATTTAGACAAGCCTTGATAAATACAATGAATGTTTGGCACCTAAAGTTGTTCCCCTCTTCTATCCTTACAATATAACTCTTTGTAAGAAAAGGAGAAAACTAAGTTGAATTGGGAACTATGATAATTAGGTGTTTTTATTTATCACATTTAGGTACAGTGACCAGGGAAAGGATTATTATGCTAATTAAAGTACAAGTTGTATGTTTGTTCTATTGAAATCTCACTGTTTAGACGTAAACTGTTAGAGTGCAATTCATTTTACTTCATTTATAAAAATCATTTTTCTGTTACCTCCATAACGTTTAGTTTGCGTTGGAACCAAAAAGATGGATTATAAATCTTTCAAATAAGGTTATTTGTAAGAACAGCAATTTATGATAATTTTAAAGGTATAAGAGGCACGAAGATAATAACTATTTATAAACAGCTTCGTGAAAATTTAATATAAGGCTGCTCAGAAATATACACTACAGAAATTAATGACATTAATACCTGGATTTCCAATACACCTGTTAATGACTACTTAACTTTTTCGGTCAAATTTCATACAAATACTTCTAATTTATTGGATAACACCATTATTCTGAATAAGATTATCAGCAGTCCGTATTCAAAACCATATACACTACATACATCAATACCTGCATTTTAATTCCAATCACACCAATAATTTACGTAAGAATCTTTCTCATTCGGCAGGATTAAGGGTAATACGTAATTGCTAGGTTATAGGTAACCTACCAAGTCAACAGATGCCAACGATGCATTGCATAAAATGTTCGATAAATTTAAAAAAAAGAGGATTTTCTCATGAACTTCTTTCTGAAATTATTATGTCGATGCTTTCTCTGATAAACGGAGAATCGTTAATTAGACCCTATCAGAAAAAATTAATTTGACATAATATGTTTAACTATACAGACTTAATAGATGATAGTATCAATATATCCACTCACAAAAGTCAAAACCACGTGGGCATAGCTTAGACATATAACCTTCTTCTAAATACGGAAATTACAGTCCTAAGTAATAGGTAATCAGTAAGCATGTTCGAGATATAGTGATGACAAATTTGTTTTGCCCTAACAACAACCATTATTCCAAATTTTGTTCCAAAAATATTATCCTCACTGTTCATCGAAAAAGAACCAGTTTTAGATAATTTGGAAATTACTACTTTGTATTACTAGTTTGTATATTTTCAAAACCTTGTATTTATTTTGAATCAGGTATAATTATGACAAGACTGATAGTAAAAGCACTTAAATGATATCTACGATTACTTTTTAGACAACAACCGTAAAACTCATCATTTTTATAAGTATATGTTTTTGCAAAGAGCCAGTACAATATATGATTAACATTTTGATGGCTTTTACTCAATTCTTTTCATGGAAAAATGTGTTGCTTCTAGAAGTTTCCCGAATTATATACATATAATAAAAGTCTTGTCTTAAGCACTGTAAGTAATACATCACACGAACCTTAAAAATAAAGCAAGAAACACAGTTTGGAATTTTGATTTAATTTCAATTAAAATGAAACTATTATCAATGTTAATTTATTTACATGAATTTTTATTCTTTGTTTGTCTCTGGGGAAACGAATCAAAACAGAACACTGTTTATGTAAAACGTAGTATAACACTCAACACTCAAAGTGGAAACTTTATATCTGAGAATCAGGGCCCTTTTCTTGATTGGTTTTTAATTTCGGAATGGAATGTCACAAATAAACAGGAAATATATTCGATATCCAAAGCAGTTCCTCGAAAGCAAAACAAACTCTCCAATTACCATTCAATTGTTCTCATATTTGACTCCCAACAGGCTCGTAGGGATCACTTTGAAATATTTGAACATCATTCTTATACAGATGGAGTGTTAATGTTTCACATATTTCAAAGCATTACAACACTACGTCTTATAGAAGAAAGTTGGCTAGGACTGCCATCTACGTTAATTTTGTGTTCGTTGGAAGAATGTTCTCTGACAATTTTGAATAAAAACAATCGGGCTCTTGATAAATTATTTATAGATTGGAACATTAAATCTTTTTTCAACCTAATCCAAGTCAAAAGAAATGATAACATGGCAGGTAATAAAGTAAGAATACATTTTAAACTTGGATATTCCTGCAACTCTTTGTCAAAAGGCCCCAAACGCTATTTAAAGAGCCGTTTGGGTTTCCCTGGTACAAAACTCCTATGTCGACCTTTAATAAATTTGTTGCACGCTATTAGCGAGATTTACAATTTTACTATTTCAAAACAAGATCAGATAAATGAGATAACATTACAACAAAGCTATGATTGGATTTCTTATGATGAGTTATCTGGAATTCAAATCCTTAACTCTGCTAAATATCGACCTAAATATGGAATAATGTATTGTATGCATCATGAAAATGCATTAAGCAATAATATTTCTGCCTGGCTTGATCCATTCAACGAATCAGTGTGGTTTACAATACTTATTGTTATCCTATTACAATCTGCAATTGGAACCATAGCACCAGCTAATTCCACATTTTCCCCCTCCATTTTTCAACTATTGCATAACATGTACACAATAATAGCAGTGTTCCTGAAACAAAGCAACAGAAATATATCTTTTAGTATGGGGTTCTTTGCCACTGTAACACTAATTGTTCCTTGTTTGTATGAATCATTATTCACTGCAAGCATTCTAGTACCCACCCAACAGATGGGGTTCCAACACGTTGGACAGTTAATTCAAGCCTTCTATAAAATCATAATTTTTAGCTATGTATCGCATTCGCCAATAATCTACCAATTGTATTCAAGTGAACTTTCCCGTTATCAGTTGAATGTTTCCTTAAGTACAATTGTAATGTCAGGTTCCAATTTTAGTTCATTGTATCTTTCCGGTGAATCTTCCTATGGAAAAGTTGGAATATTTTGCGTTCCAAGTCCACTTGCAAAAGAAACTCACGAGAATCTGTTTGGAAAACTTTGTAAAAATATGTTATTTGATCAAGATAGTATCCATGTTCATGATTATTATCAGACCTATAATAGAAAGAGTATGACTAGTACTACAAGAAGGTTGTCTGAAACGGGTTTTACCAACTATTGGGAATTGTTTCAAGAAAGGTATTACATTTTGGTGAATAATATATCAATGAATAGAAAAAAAAGAGGTGTTTTGAAACGTGCAATTGAAAGTAACAACACTTGGCAACAAAAATCAATTGGAAATAGAACAAATTACGGAAATGGAGATTTAATTTCTTTGAACATTATGAAGCCAATGATTCAAGTGTGGGGAATCATTCTCTCCATGGCTGCAACAAGTATGTTCTTCGAATGCAAAAATTTAATTGTACCAACTGCGAGGTTAAAAAGGGTTCAAAGAGCATAAATGCGATTTTAAAGTTGCCACTGACATTTTTACATTCGACAATTTTCAAATAAATCGCCCAGGACAATCGTCAACTCGATATTTACTTTCATTTAAGATATATTAATTGAACACAAAATGAGTCAACTCTAAACAAAACTTCTGAGCTAAAACTTAAACGATTATTTATGAACATATCAACTTTTTTTTAATTCCTGTTACATTGTAAAAATCCCGGTGTTTGCAGTTCATGTTGCGTTGTAAAAATGCTGGTATGTGTTTTAAATTCCTGATACGCTGTAAAATTGCAGTTGCATTTTTTGGAGTCTGGTGTGTGCTTTAAGATCTGTTGTACGTGTATTAACATTGGCATTTATACCCACTCATAGACATATTTTCTGTTGAATCTATCAACGAATCAAAATGGATCCATATCATCATCAAGTACGTCTATCTGTACGTTCAATTTAAAAAAGAAAGAGACTTTGAATCCACTGCTTGGTTTATATAAATCTTATAAAACAAAAACTAAACATTTTAGTAAAGAAAACGGGGAACTATTTCATTTTTTGAAAAAATATTTTTATCCGATTTTATATTGATGATATCTTGTTTTATATTTTATCGACTTTAAAAATGACGACAAAAGATCAAAGCTACTTTGGAGAATCTTTGTGCTTTTGGTTCTTTTGTGATTTGTTTACTTCCGATTACAATTCTGAAGACTTTGAACGATAAGAGCCGCACTGGAACGTCTTCTCGCTGATCATCATTTACATAACAATATAATTGCACGAATTCTACGAACTAACTATGTCGTAATTATCTCAGACTATTAAAGCGTAATGCAATGCAAGCGTCTTTAAGTAAAGTCAAAGTCTACTTGATCGACTGAATATTGTGTATTTGCACTAGTAACTTTAATAAAACGTTACTACAACCAGCTTTTGAATAATAGCCCAGTTTGAATATATTATGCAACAAATGTGATGTGTGGGTGTTCTCTAATACGGTTAAATAAATGGTACATACAGGCATACATTAAAGCACAACCTATATATTATTATTGCTACTTTTTCCTTGTCAATAAATTGATAATCAAGTTCTCTCGTTGTACTGTTGTACTCTCGTACCAATTTATTTTTTACTTTTGGTGAATAATAATAATAATAGTCCTTATTGTCATTAATTAAAGTAGGTACATAGTTTAAAAAATTTTTAAACCCCACTAATGTAGACAATACTTGAAATCCTCAGAAATTGATTACATGGCTCTAGATTCTCTCATTTAGAATGTATAGGTGTTTGATTAGATTCCTTTACCAAAACAATGATATTAGAGGTGTAGAGAGAATTACGTTCAATATTTGGATTCAATGCAATGTCTTTCATTCTTCATAAAGCGAACATTTCTTAAATTAAAGAAATAAATGTTTGCAGAAATTATTTTAATTTGTACTAAACAACTATTGAATGCATGGAAATGAATCTTATCGACTGATTTTGAATCTTGAATTTTTTGTCTGACGGATAATGAAACATTTATAAGATGAATAAAAAATAAAATTTAAATCATTTTGAGCCAAAAATTCTTGTATCATTTTCAACGTATAGTTTCGAGAGTGAAAGCAAAATTATATTTTTGGTTGACAGGTAGCTATATAGTTGTTCGAATGAGTACAAGTAGTATAACAAAGTTGCTTGTGAATTATTTTTATAAAATTAATAAATGTTTTACTAAAACTAAACCTTGTGGTGCAAAACTAAATAAGAAAATCGATATGATGATCGATCTGCAATTAGAGTTATTTAATTATTAATTATTAAAACGGAATTTGTCGACAGGATATGATGTGGCAAAAATATTGATCTACAGCGTTCATTGTACACTGTAAATATCATTGTATTGCAAATTATCCTAACCATATGTTGAAAGTGCAGCAAAAAAAATGACACAAAACGTTTTGTAAGTTTTGTTTTTAATCTTTTTTCTTATTAACTGTGTCATCCTTTACCAAGAAAAAGATGTCTAGCGCAAAATCGCTTCGTCATTCGACAGAGAATTTTATGTCGGTTAAACTTTATACGAAATGCCGTGGTGCAAATTTCGGTTGTATAATAATTTGGGTGAAAGAATCCTAATTTACTGCTTAAAAATAGGTTCGAGGGCTTTTGAAATAAAAATATCTCATGTTTTCAACTTCCTCAACAAAATTTTCAGAAATTTATGACATTTTCATTTTTCAATGTACTACAGACAATTACTTCATCGACAAACATTCTAAGCTGGGGAAAATATTGTCTCGACAACCATTAGCCGGCTCAGAAATATTCAGTTATGTAACATCTTATTAAATGTGTAAATGCATATGTTGCTACAATCATATGTTTTATCGTCACTTTATAGAAACATTCTCCTGATTGACGAAACATGTTTGATAGAATGGCAAACACCGAGTCCATCCAGAGACTGAGAGTGAGCGACTTATGTTCCACAAATGTGACAATGATGGGAAAGAAAATAAGAAGACTTAAGACATACGCCCAAAGAGAATGTCCAAAGGGGTAAATCCAAGGGCGGAAGGAGCTGTCTTCCATTTTTAGGTCATAATTACAATATAGGATATTCCTTGACAGTAAATGAAACCCTAAAATGGTATTCACATATCCAAATCGTATGTATACTTTACTACTTGAAGGGTCTACATTCATCTTGTGCTTGTCAATGGCACTCTTTTCTAAGAGTGTGTAGCTGATATTTAGCATTTCAGCACTGCGAAGTACGGGTCGTTCTACGTAATCACAATAATAGCCGGAGCTGTATCGTTTCTTAATAGCTGCATATTCCGTGCAATCCATATTTTCTGCCCCCTCATTCTGATTTAATAAGGAGCTCACATCTGCGTTGACTTTCTGAAAATTTTATTTATGAGGGTATTATACAGTTTAAATGGAACTTGGACAATAAAAGTACTTCTGTGGTATATATTAAATCCACGGGCTCTTTTGAATGACAAAAAAATCCTATTTGAGACCAGTAACTGGAGGAATACGAATTCACAGAAAGTTTTTGAAATTCATCTACAGAAAATACATTTGTTACCCTTGTGATTAATTTTGGTGTGGTTTTACAGTCGTAGACCCTACTGCACTTACCTTCATTGAACTCAATTTCAGGAATTTCGCACCCCAGGCTTATGGCCACCATAGTAAACGATAACCAGGTGTGTACGGTGATTTTACTGATTGACATTGTTCTAGTTGAAAAGATAAATTCAGTTCTTTCTGTTTCCATTTTCAAAAATGGAATGAGACTATACGCCTCCAATATTAATAATATATTTTGCAAAAGCCAGATTGCTAGCAGCATTGATTGCAATATATATTTCAATGTATAAACAATTACACTATTTATCAACTGTTTTGGTTAATAGTAATAATATTGCAATTGCGATACTGATACTGCATCTGAAATATCATCGCTGGAGTCAAATCAAGTATCAAATGACAAAATAAAAGTGCTGAAATACAATACAATTTTATTTTACTTCTCTTCGTTGAAGTGATATTCCCATTTTGAATTGAATTATCACTGAACTCAAAGTAGTGTCATTGCGAGACAAAAAATGAAAATTTGAGGTAATGCACGATAAAACATTTTATTAGGAATAAACTTAGTGTGTTCCATTCTGCTAATTCACTAAATATTGAGTCAAATACGACATGAATGTAAAACGGTAAAACGATAACATTGAAAATATTATTAAATTGTTAATGGTGTAAATATAACCAGAGCGCAAAAGTTCGAACAAGCTCTCATCCATTACTTTATTATTTGACTATTTTTTAGGTCGTTGATAGCAAGAGTAATATAACATTTCTAATACAATAATTACAAAAATCACTAGTTGAAGAATTAACTCAAAAAGGAATGGAGCCATGTATAATGAACATAAAGTAATATATTGAAGTTTAGGCTTTGTTTAATTCGTAACAATTTCGGAACTGGATTGGGCATAATATTGTTTGAAATACAAAATATAGAATAAAAAAATACTATTTTGTATTTCTTTTTGTTGCACACATTTTAGAATTGAGAGTATTTTGTATTTTCAGTTATATTCCTTGCGATATTTCCTATTTCGTATTTTATTTTTGTTGATATTTTAAAAAGTATTTGAAATTCATTCTCACAGTACATTTGTATATTAATATTGATATTTACCCTGTTTTGTTGAAATTTAATAACCGCCAAACATAAAAATTGCATTGTTTTTCTGCATTTTCCAACTCCAACATTGCAAAATACACTTTCGATGCACGGTTTCATTGATTTCATAACATAATAATAAAAAATATGTATAAAATTGGGTATTTTTTTGTTTGAAACCTTTGTTATGTTTTCTAATGGAATTTTGGTATTTAGCATTTTCATTATGTATTTAATATACTATTTTGTATTTTATAATTTGAACTTGATATTTTAAATTATATATTTTGTATTTTCATATTTTGGAGCCTGCAAAGTATTTTGTATTTCGTTTTTTTGTATGCTGTAAAAGTATTTTGTATTTTAGTATTTTGCCCAACCTTGGCAACCCCCCATTAATTATGGTGGCACTGCAAAGCCCTATTAATAAGCTTTCAAAGAAATATGTGACTATGGGGTGTGACAACTTCTGGGGATGGTGGGAGGCGTTAAGGTAACGTTGTATATTTCAAGATTAGATTTTCAAACTTTTCACATCTAAAACTAATACAACAGTAATTAGGTGAACATTTCTTGATTCATTATATGGGGTACTTTGAGATTCTCTCTTTTTTTGACACATTTAAGCCTCGATCACACCTACGAGCTGCATGAAGCTTTTGCTTCAGAAGCAAGCATGTTTCAGAGTGTTCACATATAGAGGCAAAAGCTGCAAGTTTTCGAAAAAAGATGCATGAAGCAAGAGCGGCAAGATCGCAAGCTGCACTCGAGTTCACACATAGCCGTGCAGCTTGCAGCTTTTGCTTCATGAAGCTCTAATTGTTGCTGTGCAGCACGTTTTTTAGCTTCATGTTCAGAACATGAAGCGTGCTTCATGAATTCTCAATGTATTTTAAATGGGAGAAGTATTTTCATGTCTGACTGGATTTTAACACAGGATTTAACTGTAAATATTCACAATTTTAACATTGGGGTGGAATTGCATTTTTCCACCTTTAAACGAGCGAGCTCAACTCAAGTATTCAACTGATTTGACTATGGTTAATATTCAAAGTACTCATGTTGACATGTTTAGTTTAATTGTAGACGATTTAATAAACAGAATTAAAAGACAAAATAAATTAAGAAGGTTTTTTATAATTAAATAAATTTTAAATAATTCAATGTCATCAATGAAATATTAACATTGACCATTTTTAGTTGATGTATCATTTGAACGCTCTTGCTGAGAAGCTTCTGCTATGACTATGACACATGACCTATGTTCGTCAGTTCACGAGCGGACTTTTTTAAGCTCAAATTTGATGCCATCCAACAGTAAATTGAAGTTGCTTTCAAAATTAAAATAAAACTTGACCTCTGCGATCTGCGACCTTGTGGTCACGGGATAAACATTTCCCATTTAAATATTTCTAGAATGCTTCATGGAAAGTAAAAATGCTGTTCAAATATAAATTTGATTTTGGTCTAGCATCATGCAGCATGTGCTTCAAGCATCTTTTCGTCATGAATCATGAGTGAAGCTGCAGAAACTTGATTTATATGTGAACACAAAATTTCAAACATGCAGCTTTTTCTGCAGCTACGTGAGTGTGAAGCAAAAGCAGCAAGCATCATGCTGCAAACTGTTAGGTGTTATCGAGGCTTAACAAATTGTACGTCCCTGTATTGTACATTACGTGTACTACTATTTAGGTATACCCGATTTGATGATATTTTTAAAATCCTTTTTAATAGTCTATATCAAGAAAATATACCTACTGATGCAATACATAAAATTGGTAAATTCATAGCAGGAAAAATCAGACTTATAAAAGTCCGCTTTCAAAATCTGCAAGACCAACCGAAGATTTGGATTAACGCAAAAAGACAACCCCTCCAATCTACATTAAGGAAGATTTGCCATTTAACACGAGGAAAAAATTTTCAATTCTTAGAAACAAGGCCAAAGAATTAAAGGAAGAGAACATAGACAATTACATTTGGCGTACTCACGGTCTCCGCAAACGTCGCTTCGCAACTTACTTTCATTCATAAAAAAATTTTTATGAATAGGCAATACAAGCGTCTTTAAGTAAACTCAAAGTCTGCTTCATCGACTGAATATTGTGTAAACGCACTAGTACAAGTTTAATAAAAGTTCGTTACAACCAGCTTATAAATAATATCCCAGTTTCAATTTCTTATACAATATCTGTGCTGTATGAGTGTTCTCTAAAACGGTTAAATATATGGTACATACAGGCATACATTACTTTATTAGAATTAAAGCACAACCTATATATTATTATTATTATATACTTCTAATTATATATCTTCTAATTTTTGTGTCATTTTTTTTAGATATTTAAACTATCGATTTGTTAAACCATTGTTTGATTTTTATGAAAACATTTTACAATTCACAAATACAATTCGAAGTCATCAATCAAACTTCAATCTATTTTCTCTGTCTAGGAAATATTCCTTTGGTAAAGTGGGGTATGGTATATGAATGGGAATCTGATTATGAAATTTTGTGTGGATTCCATTTGTGTTGTGGATTCTTACCGAAGCGTAATGAGCTCAAATTCTTTCTTCAACGACCAATCAATGTATTTCTTATATACATTGGGAAGCCAGCAGCAAAATAAGCTACCCGGTCAGCCTACTTAGCTGTTTGGTGAGAAAGAAATTGAGCTCTTTACGCTTCGGTAGATTCTGCTAGTGATGAGGATTTTAATAGTGGGGAGGATTATAATAGTGATGAGGATTTTAATAGTGATGACGAGAAGTCTGCTTGGGTTGGTGATAAGAAATGTGAGTTTATTTCCTGCATCATACTGCAACAGTTCACATGTAACCCCGTAGGTCAAGGGGTTACATGTGATGTAAGGGAGGTCAAAAGGTCAAAATCGAGTAAAGGATCGAAGGGAGTTACAATATGCGCAAATGACATGACTAGATGTGAATGAAAAGTTTTTATTTGAAAAGTACACTGATTTTATTAAAGTTTTTTATACTTAAAAATAAATCAATTCCTCAGTGCCCCCAAGTCCACAACGGGAAACGAAAAAATTAATTTCACATATATGAAAGCTATTAAAATTCAATAGAGTTTAGTACATTTTTAGAAATAACGAAATAAGTTGAGGTAATACAATTGGGTCACTGAGATTCACAAGAACACGTAATACGACTACAGGTCCATTTTATTATTACTTTACTTAACTTCACTGAACATACAATTAAACGCTTCCAAAATAGTTTGAGTGTATTCCAAATACGATGCCTACATTCCCAACACATACAAATTGTCGCAAAACATAGAAAGATTCCCCACATATGAATCATTGGGTTGAGAACTTCCAAAGAGATTACATCCACATTTACGCCTTTTGTTCTATTTTTAAGAGACTTTTGTATGACTTTTAAATCTTCTTTGTTAGCGACGTTCAAAAGAAATCGCTTTATTCTATCCATCCTTATTTTATTCATTAAAAGCAGATGTCTTTCTTCAAACGATTTCCAATAATTTAAAAATCCCATCTCTGATAACCTTCTTGTGATTTTTGTCATACTTCCCCTATTGTGTGTCATGTAAAAATCACCCAATTGAACACTGTATTGATTTAACAACAAATTTGTACAAAATTTTCCAAGCAGAATTCCATATATTTCTGTTAAACGGGGATTCGGAGTTTCAATAAACGCCACTTTTCCATATCTAAGTTCCCCAGAGAGATAAAAATGAGGTAATTTTAGAGGAACTAAAGCTGTACCTGCGGAATAATTCATGTGATGTCGAGAAAGTTCATTAATATACAATAAAAGAAATGGCAGTTTAAGGAATAATCTATAATAACTGTGAATAAATATTTTGTAGGAGGCTTCAATTAGTTGTCCAACGTGCTCAAACCCTTTTTGCTGAACGGGGGTTAGAATGGTAGCGGTGAACGTTGATTCATATAACCAAGGCGCAATGAGAGTTATCGTGGCAGATAACACTATAATATGGGATATGTTTTTAAAACTTTGTCTTAGAAATACAGCTGTAATCTTGTACACGTTATTTGATAATTGGAAAATGATATCAACATATCTCGATTCAACTATTGCAACGGTTTCCAAAGCAGATAGCAATAAGATAACAAAAGCTATTGTGAGCCACACTGATTCTTGGAATGGCATTATCCAATCCAAAATATCATTGTTAAATACGCTTTCATAATTCAAACAATACGTGAATCCTAATTTAGGTCGATAACGAACAGAGTTTAATATCTGAATTCCCGACAACTTCTCATAAAAATACGAATGAGACGGGACTATCATTAATATTTTATTTTTCTGTCTTTTGTTTGAAATGGAAAAATTAAAAACCTCGCGAATCGAGTTCATCAAATCTGTTTCTGGCCGACAGGGATATTCTAATACCCTATAGTATCGGATCTTCCAGTTCTTTTTGACGCCTTTTGACAATGAAAAGCATATTTTAACATGGTTGACAATATCTACTTTCTTGCCTTTCATGTTTTTATTTCCTTCGAACTTGTTTACAGAGAAGAAAGATTGAATATTCCAATTAAGCATTTCATCATAAGCTTCATTGTTCTTATTTACTATTTTCATTGACTGTTCCATTAAGGAATACAGAACTAACGTAGAAGGTAATCCATCTAAATATTTTGCCAAATGACTTATTGTAGTTGGGTTTTGAAATGCGTGAATTATAACTATGATATTTGTGAAGGAATGATGTTCAAATGTTTCCAGATAATCCCTATGAGGATTCCTGGATTCAAATATGAAAACAATTGAATCGTAATTCGAAAGTATATTCTGCTTCCGTGGAACTGCTTGGAATAATGCGTCTCTGTCGCTATTTGTAACATTCCATTTGGAAATTATGAACCAATCCAGCGAAGGTGCCTGATGCTCAGAGATAAAGTTTCCACTTTGATGCATTAAAATAATACTACGTTTAACATACAACGTGCTTTGTTTTGAGTATTTGGCCGAAAAACAGAAAATTACAAGTAACAAGCGGAAAGAAAATAACCACAATTTCTTCATCTTAAATATTAATGCAAGTAAAACGTATATTCCAAGCTATCTTAGATGTCCTTATTATTAATAGGTGTAAACCCCTTTATAAGATTATCTTATCCGTCCGTCTGACTATTCGGGCTCGAATTCTCGAACGCGTTGACAGATTGTCAGTAAACTTAGTATTTCACCGGTATAGGAAACGACAACGGTTGGTTTTGTTTGGGACCCTTTTTGTCAAAGGGTTACCTGTGTCTGTAGGCACACGTTATAAGGTTTGGAAGTTTGTGTCAAACAAAGTAACCTAACCTAGGTCAAATAGGGCTGGGGGTGAGTGAAAAGGGGTCATAGGGGAAGGTCAAAATCGAACAAATTATAAGTTCTAATTGGTTTTCCTATGGATATTCAGATTTGGAGGTATATTTTGACCTCCGATGATCCTGTTTATGAAAACAAATGGTCGAATTTGAATAAATTTTTAAATAAATTAAACGGAATTTTGATGGGTATTTTGATTTTAAAACCTGTTTAAGGATCGGACAATCCCGTGATAGATATGCTAATATTTATGCTTTTATTTACACCGCTTGGTTACGTTCGTTTTAACAGTTTATATATTTTACCGTTTATTTTATCAACTGCTCTGATATCCTCCCATTTGTTCTCTGTAATATTTTATTTTAGAACTTCTACAAGCAACTCAGTGGGCAGATACAAATTATCAAATCCCAATTGGTATATTTTGTACTTGGCTCTGTTAGTAACATTTTTTTTAAAATAATGAGGCATTTCATGAGCCTCAATTAAAAATGATTATTAACTTCATTTAAAAGGAAAATAGCTTTAACTGTCAATTTCTACACACAATTACACATAAAAAGCAATTACCCAAGCTTCTATTAGTTAAAGGCTAAATTATTCAAACGTGTTTTTTAGCTTTGTAGTTCAAGTTTTTCCAAAATGAATACGACTTTTATCTACATTTACCAATTACGTGAATGCTAAAGATCACCCATAACCTTAATTAAAATAATAAATAATAAATAAATATAAAATAAATTAAAATAAAAATAAATCCTACCATATTAAAAAAGAAAATTTAATAAAATAACATTCATTTGCAACAAAATTATTTGGAAAGCATATGGTTGAAGAATGTAAAATAAAACCCAACGGAAACGAAGACAATGCCAAAGATAATTGTACTATTTTCAATGCCTACATAATTGCCTACTCTTTTTCGTATATAATGATGATGAACTAAGATAATAATTAACAGAAGCCAGTTTTTAAAACCAGCATGATCAAAATCGGTTAGGAATTTATTTACAATGTTTGCATGTTTTTTTGTCATTAATATCTTCCAGTTTTTCCAAAGGGCTAAACCGTATTCGTTTCTCGAAACAGACACCTTTAAACCTTGCCTTGTAAAAGCCACTAATAAAATTCAACCAAATTAGCCAGCCACAGGTAAATTTGGTATGTGGTCGCTGGCCTTTACCTACCACTGGGTATACTTAATGTTGAATATTGGAGTAAAAGCTAGTTTTCCTATAAATAAATATTAATAAATTTTTCCTTAAGCAACCTCATTATTATAATTATATAGTTTCTTTGCGATAGACCAGTACCATGCTTACTTTGAATTTTAATTAAATCTAAGTACTTCGTATCGGTATACGAAATAAACCCCCATCCTTATTCGCCTATCATAATCCTCTGGCATCAAAATTCCTCCCCTACACAACTATTACGCTTTACACCATATTTTATTTTGAACATATTGCAATTATAAAGAAAATCAAAAAATTCATGGCACATGGGATCTAAAATAGTAAACACCAACCAACACTTTAATTAAATTAAATAAATTTCCACTAAATTTCCGAATAATAATATTCACAACTACAGGATGAGAGGCGAGGGTAGATATAGCATTTAGTAAAATAATAGTGAACACTGATAGAAACCAAAGAATAAGAGATAAAGGTCTTAAATATACGGAAAGATTAATTTCCTCTGGTGGAGTACTATAGTCCCAATACAATATTCCTAATCCTCTTTCTATTGGGGAGTACATCGTTACTTGATTAACTTAATTAAACTTGAAACTTGAAAACTTATTTTAACCTTAAAAGAATAATATTTGTACATTTCATAGAGCAGCACAGAAAGTGAAAGTAGCATTGCTGCAACCATGATCTTCCACTGTATTACATATTAACCGCAACATCTCCTTCAAATTCTCTTTCATTATTCCCATCTCTAATGCCATTTATGAATCATGTGTAAGATTTATTTTCTTTGTAACATTGAAATCATTGTCATCAAACTGTGATTGATCCACCCTTACCCAAACAGCCTTCAACTTTCCCTACGCAGAATAAATATCGGACTCTTTTGCCGTTGATGGGGGTAACTTTGATACAAGTGAAGCTCGAAGATCTGATTTATAAAGTATCCAATTTCTAAGCAAACAAAAATGCAACAAAGAGATAACACTCCAATTTTCCAACCAGATTTCTCCATTCCTTTTTTAATAAGAGTCATATTGGATTAAACGAGCATTATCATGTAGGCCCAATACACTATGGAAAACACTGATTCTGGGGCATTACTAAAATTTCTCAATTTTTGTATGAATTGAATTGAAATTAAGAAAACAGTAACAAGTGAAATAAAGCAGCTTATGAATAATATATATATCTCTAAACTGATGAAATGAGCAAATTGTAAAATTGGGAATATTTTCTGATTACTAAAACTTGTTAAATGATGTTCTTTATAATTGGCTCCAAAGGGAATCCAATTCAATTTGATATAAGGACGATGATAAATGAATTGAAGAGCTTCATCATTCAAGTAAATACTTCTAGTCAATATAAATATTTTCGTTTTATTCTTATCACCGGAGAAGTAGCAAGGGAAGTTGCTGTTAAATAACGCTACAAGAGTAGGAAGAAGGCATTCAGTTGGGTAGCTTTGACTTGCAATTCTATTCTAACGTTTTAAGATTGGTTAAAGACAGAAGTCTCTTTTATGAAATCTTAAAACTTCTTTCGATTTTCTTCCACGAGTAATCATATGGTAATGTATCTTTTGATTGACTATTTTTCTTTGAAGATTTTTGCGTATGTTTTCAAAAGCTTTTAATACTTTGGACAAATAACAAACGTCATTATTCTGAACTATAGATTGCGAATATCTACAATAGGAACAAATTGGTATTATTTCAATTTTTTTGCTTTCGGTGTACATTAAAAAGAAAGATTGAAGCATAATCTGGGATTTTCTAAATGATCCCAAAACTGACAGGGAATGATCAGAGACAATGGTTTTGAAAATTATGTAATTTGGATTCATTTCTTTGTAGACGAAGTTCACGAGAATAAACTAGAGAGTTGCAACTTTAGGAATCAAATCTTGATTTATATTAAATAGAACAATGAACCATGTTGCAGATTTTGTATCTTTTTTGAATGATAGTTAAAGTAGGTAATTTTTATGCTTTAAAAATAATTCCTGTTCCGATAGATTAGCAGTTATGTGTAATACAAAAGATTCAAGGGTGTAGCCTTGTTTTCAAGTTCCTTGCTCGATATCCTATCCCCAATTTAGTGAAATGTACAAGATCTTTCTCTTGATTCATGGAACTTCAATATTTGATTCCCACTTGTAAAATGAGAAAAAAATAAAAACCTAAAAAGTGCTAAGCAAAAAAGACAACTCATTTTTTGCTATGGTGTGTCTGTAAATTTAACTGCAAATCTAAAAGCTGGTCGGGTTGATTTAAATATATTTAAGGATAAAATGAGTTTTACATTAAAGTTTCTTTATCAATCAATATGTCAATGACAGAGGACAGTTAGACGCAAAATGTAAATGAACCATGAGAAACTCATATACACATTTCCTTTCTGAATATTTAATGTTTTACGTAGACATAGACAGCAAGTTTAAAGTTTTGGGATTAATATTTTACAACAATATACAACAACCAAAGGGTACTGGAAAATACTAGTCTCGTTAACCACAGCTTCAGCAGCTAGTGTGGAACGACATTTTAACTCTTTAACCCTTGAAAACGAATATAAATCATAGCAGATGTTGCCTTAATGTATTTAAAATTGTTCTGCTAGATGATAAATCCATTTTTAAATGAAATTTCAATTACCTCTATTACGTGATTTAACCTGTTCTATTCATGTTTCAGTTTTTGTATTTAAAAAATGACGATAATAATGCAAGTTAGATACATTTGTTTATCTTTATATGAGTGAAAAAAAAAACAAATAATTCCGTGGGGTGGAGAATAACAAACAACACTTGACCATTTGCTTTTTCACCTAGAGCATTTTTGCAGAAATTTTAAAAGTTGCATTAAGTACCCATTTGCATAACATAATGGTTGTGTCTGATATGTACAGTAGATATAAAAATAAAAGTAGATACTATTGTAAAATGCATGAACAAAATTATTTACCTGCTTCACATTCCATTGATGCTTTTAAACCTTAAGTTATTTCAGTCTGTAACGAAAAGGACTGAAGTTAGGGATTCTGAGAAAATGAGCAACTCAAAACCTTTTTGTCAACTCTTTCTTTTCTCTTTGAAGCATTCAAGCGGGTTGGGGATCTTTGTTGATTTCTCTTTAAGCAGAAAGATACTTTTGTGAACGTTGGGAATTTCTCAGAATTTAAGGAATATTTAGATTTTCATTTTCCAGCATTGCACATTCACAAAATTTGCTTAGTTGAATTCTGTTCCATGCCTCGTCAATAACTGCTGACATTGTTCACAATAAAATTAACCTAATTTCTTTTAACATTCCATTCATATTTTATTTTTGAAACATTTCACTTTAAGAAGAAAGTTTCCATAACATTGATTCCTTCACAAGAGCTATGGAGTCTTTTGAGGAATGCCCTGATCTATTCAGAACAGTTATTCACAATCCATTGGTATATCTAAATAATTGCAAAAAAAGTATTTAATTTCCAATTTAAACATATCCTTATTCCCATGTGACAGGTGCTATCAAAAATTCTGAGCTATCTCCCTCTGCACGCGTTAAAGAAAGTGCGTCTTATCAACACCCAATTTCTATATGAGTCCTCTCCCTTCTTCTACCCAACGGCCGTATTCGCTGTCCCTGAGATCAACAATGAGGAGCTTTGGTCCTTCGTCAAGGGAACTTACAACGATGGACAAGGAGCCTCATCACTGTTTAAATTGTATTCAAAATTCAAAAATGTAAAACTCGCTGTTAGATTAGAATACATAGACCGGTTGAAGAGTAGGAAATACTTTAAGGATATTAGTTGGTTTCTTGAAATGTTTGCCCATCAATTGGAATCTTTCGCTTGTGAGTTGGAAAATGAAGAAGGCGTTAATGCACTAATAAGGTAAACGGTTATTTTTAGTTATAAGACCGTATATCGAGGTTATGGATTAAGTGAACATTGAATTATTTATAGCGTTCTTCAAGAAAATTCAGGAAATTTACGGGAATTACACCTTCTAATAAATTGGTAATTTTTATTTCACTATTTTTTATGCTTAAAGTATTATGAAAATGACGTTCAATTATTGTTCATTAAGTGCCCCTCAAAATACAACAATGAAATATCTTTTATCCGCTCTACAAAATCTGCCACAAACCTTCACCGTTAAAACTCTGAGTCTGGGTATCAAATATGTGGGTGAATCCTCATGCTTGGAGTCAATTCTGAACGAGATTTTCAGAATACTGCCTTCCCTCAAGCGATTAGTCATTAATGTAACTACTTCAAAGGATCAAGAAAAATATTTTATGCAATTCCAGCGCATGTACACAAATTACGACGGCACAAATCTAATTTTAAACTTTCTGCAGCGAAATCCACAACTTTGTACCATGAAAATCACCCAATTTGCAATAAACTACGAAGAACGACCTGAAAGAGAAAATATTTATGATTGTTTAATTACAAAGCTAAATTTTGACAACGTGAGGTATTTTATATTTCCATTCAATTCTGAATTAATTAAACATCAATAAACATTTTTTTATTAAATTATTAATTGTTTCAGAAAATTGGAACTCACTAATGTGGACTCTTTGCGGGAAAATGTGACAGAGATCCTTGAACATTTCTCAAGTAAATTGGAGCATCTTCATTTGTGGGTACGGAATACAAGAGTATTTCAGCAATGCCAAATCCCCGCTTTCCCACAACTGACGAGTCTAAAAATAACCATCAGCTCCTATGAGGAACTGGATTATAATGATGATTGTTTCTGTTTTGTGGATGAAGAAGGTTTCATTCAACCCCACCTGGATTATCACAGCCATTTCCCCAAATTGTTGTCTCTTCAGTTTGCAAATCAGAAGTTGAATGATAACACTAAATTTAAAAAAATGCCACTTAAAAGAAACAGGTACGTTTTCCCTTATAATTGATTACAACCATATCACATATATTTATGACTGGAGCTTTATTTTCCCAATAGATCAATACGTCCATTTACATCATTGGTTGAGGGTGGAGTGTGTCAGTCCTTAATACAGTTGTTGCTCCCAAGTACATATCGCGAAGGATCTGATCCAGAGTTGCAGGAGTGGTTAAGAAATTTAGCAAGAGTTTTCCCAAATGTCAATACTTATCCCATTGCTGATGCCAGAGAGGGCCACTTTGAGTTCATTAAGGATGACTGGGACTGATATTACAAACCATATTTACTTTGCTTTTGGCTAATGTCCTATGTATTTGTGATTCGTAATTTATTAAACCGTAATGTTAAAAAAAACGCTAGAATTAAGCGATTTTCATTCTTGTACTTCAAACTCTTTTATCTTTTATAGCCTTTTGTGAACAAGGTGCATTTATTTTATTAATAAATTTGATTATAAGTTTAGACTCAACAAGGATTCGGAGTGAGTGTTTTTTTTGAAAAGCATTAATTTTATATTTATGATTAATATAAGGAACTTTAAAATTATGGACATTATCAAAATTTTAAATTGGATGATGATGCTACTTCACAACCTCAATATAAGAAGTATGCCCAGTTTAGCAAATGTCATTATTATTACAATGTGTTATTTAAGTGTCAGTTATTTTACTAAATAATAATAATATGAAATTGAATAATTATATTGAATGTTTCTGTATTCAAGGATAAATCTGTGTAGAACTCACATACCATATTTTTACATATTTCATCAATTTTGTCTCACTTTCGATGGAAATCTTCTATTTGAAGCCTATGAAAAAGAAACTATAGTTTGAAATTTTCTTCATCAGTTAAATTATAAACATTAATGCATGGAGCAATCTTTGTTTAGAAAAACAAACAAAATGAAACAAAAAAAAATAAATCAGTTATCACTAATGAATAACATTTTAGAAAATAAAATATAAGAATGCAATTCATATATATTTATGAGTATAATATGGGTTGTAATTAACGGGCCTCTTAATATAGTAAAAAGTACCCCCTAAATTATCCAATTGTACCATTAGTACATTTAG